>OZ012678.1:67786928-67954428 GCA_963942445.1 Argyra leucocephala | reverse complement strand
AAACCAAAACGATTTTTTAATCGGACTACCCTAAATCAATTCGTGTAAAAATGAAATTGAATTCATATTTTTGTGAACGGTGTTAAATAAAAATTGTGTAAAAAAAGACCATAATATGAAAGTAGAACTGGGCACAACTGCCAAAAAACAAAATTCAAAACTCAAAGTTCCGAAAACTAGAATTACATTTTATTCCAAAATCTCATTATTTCAGATTTGGCACTTTTTTTTAATTTTAAGAATATTTTGGTTTTAATTTATTTTTTTTAAATGTCGTACTCAACCCAATTTTAGAATAATTTGGCAGCTTTGTCTTATAATTTTGTTATAATTTTATTGTGTTGCCTCATTATTGCACGTTTCTATCACATAACCATCTTTATCATATTGAGTGTGTGAAGGCAGTAGAAAGAGACAATTTAATAAACATAATTTTATTTCACTTTGATCTGGTTTTATCTCATATCACTACTTTTTGTGGTAATTGTCACAAAAACAATATTTCTTTTTTACACAAAAAAGAACATGCACCTCTATGCCAGAAAAGCTAAATTTTCAAATAGAAAATAAAAAAATTAAAGTAAATAGAAAGTAATTAAAATAAAAAAGAAATTCAAATATAATACATATAGTATAAAATATAGTTAGTTATAACAAATTAAATATAATGATCTTAAAAACAAATCAAGACTCTTAAATATTAAGAATTTATAAAAATTATAAAAAAAAGCATTAGTTCAATTCAATTCAATTTTATTCAATTAAATTTCACATTTACATTTGAGTTTTATTACATTTATATGCAAAGTCTACACAAATGAAATATTACATTATGGTAAGCATTGGTCATTAAAACTAGGCACTACTCTATACATCCTAATCTGTATAGGAGTGCGAAAAAAAATTCAACAATATGTCAAGCACCAATTTGACTTCAAGTAAAAACTAAATTCATCTCTTTCAATAGACGCTAGTGATCTACTACTTCACCAAGAACAATCCGAGGTTTCAATCGTCTAAAGAGTTTAATAAAGTTGACTACAGTCTAACCATCTGTACAATTCTAGAGTAAAGAGAGGACGAAACAATACATTGCTAATTCAAATGTAAAAATAGCAAATTAACCAACTTGTTTTGAAATGATTTAAAAACTCTAAAGAACATTTTCGTAATAACAATTAAAGCTGGCTTATTGAAACCCTATTGGTCGTAGCTTTTAATATTATACTAACATATTAGAGCTTGAATTAACTTTCCATTTTAATTAAATTTTTTTTTTAGAATTCTTCTAGTACAATTATTTAAAGTCGATTTCACTTCAAATTTTTTATCTATTTGACAAATTTAAAGAAAAAATTAAATTTTGGTTACAAAAAAAATCCTTTTTTAAGGATCAAAACATTATAACATCAATTTATAAACAAATACGTACAATACATTATCCTCTTGTTTTATAATTCCTTTCCTCGTAATTTTTTACATGTTCATTCATCCTTAAAGAATTAAATAAGACAGAAATATACATATGTATGAACATTATATATATATTAATTTGGAATATTTAATTTTAAAACAATTTAAAAAAAAAAACAGAAAAAAATCGCTTTACAAAATAACACCTGAAAAATATTACGCGAAATTATATCTTTCTCTTTCTTATGGTATAAATAAGAACATTAAAATTTCCTTCTTATAATTATGTATTACATAACATATTTGCACATTAATTTTACATATGCCTTGTATATATGTAAATATATATTGTATATATCTATAAATATCAATATACCACTCAAAATAATAAACGAAGCAAATTAGAATGTCGAAAGGATTAACTTTTTAAGGATGTAATTTGATATTTTAAGGATATTTGTTTTTTTTCTTCTAATAAATGTAGCATTTGTTGCTTACAATTATTCTAAAGTAGACACTGTATAAAATTGACAAAATCAGATTCAAAATAATAAAACAGAAAAAGGTTGATATAACAGATAGTAGGATATCTGGAATAGTATATTATGGTCTACGAGTATTTATACTGGATGTTTTATTCAATACTGGAATCCGTCCCCTATTTAGTCCTAATAATTCAAATATGCGTATTTATGTGTATCGGTTTTTAAATCAATTCAATGTATTTTTAATATTGTTAAATCGGTCAACAGTTTCCTCAGTAAAATGTCTCAAGTTATAAAATAATTGAAAAAAGTTGAGAAATAAAACAAAAATATTTAGAAATTTCATATATAATTCAATTATTAAGATTAAGGTCAAATAAGAACAAGGTCAAGATTAACAAATAGAATGTTATTCAGTATTAGAGGTTGAAAATTAAAGGATAAATCTTTAAAATAAATTAGAATAGATTGAGACTATTGAGAGCTTGGAATTGAGCATTAGGTGATTAGCTGCAGAAAATTCAGAAACAGCTTCAAGCTCAATATTTTTTTTGGCTATATAATTTGTAAGCTGGGCAATATGGCAGTTAATATATGAATATGTAAATCATCAGATTAATTTAAGAAATGATATTCCAGACTGTTTAAGTTTATCATATTTTATACAATTACTTAGACTGTACAAATTGTAGAGACTAATCGTCTCATTGTATATCAAATCCATAAAATAAATTCAATTCAGTTCAATTCATTTATTTCCTTCAAAATACTTTTTTTTACAGAGTTTAGAGATATTCTCTTTACAGCTGAACCATTTTAAATTTTAAATAAATGGTACGTTCACATATTAATATTAAATTTTTAAGGGAAAGTAGGATAGTAAAAACCTTATCCAATTACATAAAATAAATAAATACAAAAAAATACAATGATTATTTAAAAGTAAAATATGTTAAAAGCGCTGGTTGGCTTTAAAGCAGTGTGATTGAACTGTGCTTTTATAATTAATTTATACTACCGATCTACCCAGTTGTATACAAAAGTAGATACAAATATATGGTTTACAAATATATATAGCAAACGATATAGTGTAGGTGTTGATAGCTGGCCTACATGGTGTAATGGATATATTATCATTTGATTACTATCACAACATCCTGGGTTTGAATCGACCTCTTCAGGACTGGACATAGATATGTTAAATTAAGTTAATCTTTGATTATTTCATTGTAAAAATGTGCTAAGAGTCTAATTGGCATTAACTTAAATAAAAAATAAAACTATATAATTTAAGAAGGTTTAGTTTCTGATGATAGTATAGTAGTTTTCCACATTTAACTAGTCAATATAACAGAATAAATAAAAACAAAAATTATTGAAAATTGGCATTACAATGAAAAATTAAAATAAGTAAAAATAAAACTGTTCATGTCACTTTCATTTTCACCCTTTGGAAATGGTCCAAACATATTAGTCACAATAATCATTATCATCATCCCACAGGTAAAATAAGTAAAGCATCTTGTACTTGAAAATAGTGCATAGAAATCAAATTAACTTAAATCGAATTGATTTAAGAAAGCAATTGAAGTTAAATCAAAATTGACTGAAATATAGTTTTATACAATACAATATTAAAAAAATTTAAAGATTTAATATAATTCGACAACATATACATTAAATCTTTACAAAAGACATTTTAATAAATCTTTACAAATAAGTTTAGTATTCAAAGTATGTACGAGTATATAAAAAAAATTGTTTAAAAAAGTTTAATTTAAGTATTTATAGCAATACCGTCAATACCTATATGAACCTGATATAACCCAGCAGAGTACAAAACCATTAGTAAGCATGCTTCTTTACTTGTCATCCTCAATACAATCAATAAAAAATTTAAATACTAGCAAAAAAGTCTGGCAATAATTAAAAAAAAGAATGTCCCAAATAATACCCAAAATAATTCCAAAAATAATGCCAAATTAGAATCATCTAACTGAAACCAATCATCCAACCAGAAAATTATATGTTGAAGAAACAACAGAAAGATACAAATATAACAACAAATTAACATGGATATAAGGGCCCGACCTATGCCCCACCAAAATTTTCTTTTCATTTTATTAAATCAAGTATCAATAATTAATTACCATGGTGTTCAGATAACCTCATTATTTTGTTCATTTGCACATTTAAATAATACATTATTCAAAACGTAAAACCAATTACATAATATTATATTAATTACCATATCCTTTTCTAATTAAGTTTTATAAGTATGGAAAACCAAATAAAAAAAAAAATTTCATTTCAATTATTTTACAGCAAAAACAAGTTGTCTTATTTTTTCTTTTTATTTTTGTTTTTTAACACATACTCATATTAAAATAGAAAATTAGATGGCGCTAATAAGAGACACACGTTTTCTTCTATTTCTTCTATAATGTTTATTTAAAATCTGGATTATGACTATTATTAAGTTATATAAACAATTTGTTTTTGTTTTTCTTTTTACATTATTATTGTTATTATTATTTATTTTGTTGTTGTTGTTGTTGTTAACTTTAATTTAATTCAAACACACATTTACATTTTATGTATAGCTATTTATGAAATTAGAAACTTTGTTATTTTTTGATTGCATAGAACACATGTATACAATACATATATATATATGTATAATACATATACACATCCGAACATATGATTAGTATTCTATTTAGATTTGTGACATAATAATCATAAAAACAAAACACAAACTAACGACAACATAACGATGGCGTATGGCGATAATAATTTAAATTATTTTCCTTTTCTATTGGGAATACTATAGAATATAAATATATATGTACATACAAGGTTTCAGTATTCTCAACTGAATATAGACGAATAGAAAAAATAAGAGAAAAAAAGGAAAATAAAACTGTTCCTAGCATGGGTATAAACACGTGTATAGAAAAAAAATTGGTTTTGGTGCTGCTCTCCATTTTCAGTAAACACTAACAGTTAATTTTAATAAAAATAAAAATAAATAAATAAAAAAATATTTTAATTAACTTTTAGATTATAACTTTTAATTAAGGTTGAAATTATTTCAGGAGTTTAAGAGAAATTTAAGTTAGAGCTTTTTTTATTATTGTTATTGTTATAGTTTTATTTTTATTTTTTTTTTAAATTATTAATTGATTCTACCAGAATAAAAAATATATGTACATAATATGTGAAATATATAACAATTGATACAGTGGCATCTCTTTTAAGCGTCAGTGTATGAGTTTGCAGATAGAGTACTAAACTATTTATCTCTTTCAGACCTACCTTAATCGATTTTGCGATGGGTCGCAATTTTGCTATATACGCGTAATAATTAATATTTCGATTTACGGTCCAAAAGTGAATAGATATTGCCTGGTTGTGTAAAAAAAATATTAGGTGCACCCGAACGTGTGTTTTATTTTATTGGTTATGTAAAACCGAATCGAAGTGAAATTTTTGCAACTGTAAATACCTATAGGTAAAAAATTAAAATTTATTGTCTTTGTCGAATTAAACAAAATCCTGGCATAAATTATCTTTCTCTTTAGATCAATAAAGAGAAGTGAAAAAAAACAATGAAATCCAAATAAGGGCAAGCTTAAATGCAAATATCATGGAAGATAAAATTTGTCTATTCTACTAGACGATGGAAGAAATACATTAAGTAAAATAGGCATAACCGTAAAATGCTTAGTTGTGTATTATGTATTATGTAAAATTTAGAATATATGTTATGGTCCTAATAGGAGGATGAACAACAATAACAAAAAAAATAAGAAAAGAAAAATTGGCTCTTTTGAGGTAGATCTTCTTATAACTCATATACAACATATCTTATATCTACGTCGAATAGTTTACTTTATAAGATTCAAGTATTTATTAAAAAAAATTATTTTTTTTTATCCTTTTTCTATATAAAACTGGGAATGTGCCTTTTACGAAATAGATCAACATATATATATAACGGTTTTTATACAAAAACATCAAAACAACAAGTATACTTTCAAATGTCCTTTTCGTCCTTAAAGTATAAGATGCTCTACTAAAGAAATATACTTTAGGAAAGCTCGGAGTTCCAGCTATTCTTGGGATATGGTCATTAGGTCCTACGCCAATACAATATCTCCCTCAGAATTCCCGAAAAATGTATGGTCAATTATTTTTTGTTTGTTTTAATTGACACTACAGTACTATTTACAAAAGCTGATCATATATGAATTAAAAAGCAGTTTTTGTTTCTCTTTTCATAATTTTGGTCAAATTTGAAATAAAGGGAAATAAATATTGTATAGTAGTAAATTTATAATCAGTTGATCAATTTGTCAACACTAATCTAGCGATGTAAATAAATAAAAACAACGAATATAATGACAATGTTTAAGATGGCGTGGACAAAGTATTAATTAAGTTTAAATGACGAAAAAATTTATTTCTTCATCCGACCTTTTTCATTAAAAGATTATTTGTTCATTCGACCAACCTACAAAATATAATATGAAATGCTTATTCGATATGTATACCTAAATATTACATAGCCTTTTCAAGCTTTAGTTAGTTATACTTAGACTAACTATTTTACTTGACTGCTGCTAAAACAGTTCTGTATTCTTAATAACTCTGTTGAAAAATATTTTTTTTTCTGCAGTGTCTTGTTTTTTTGGCAGTAGGTGTTTATCAAAAGCCCTAATACCTGTAATATTATTTATTTTAAATAAAAAGGTTATAAAAAGGTTTTATAAATTCTAAAAGATTTGATTTGGTTGGGGTTACCACGGCGTTCATCAGATTTTTGTATTGTTTTTAAGCTAATAAAATTTCATATGCTTACAGGTCAGGTAACCTACTACCCTTTTCTGCAATATGTAAAATTTCCAAATTATTTATTGAGCAATCATGATTGCCTTCTAAAGAGATGTTTCACAACGTTTGGGTCATTTTTTCCGTTATACGCAGGTCTTAAATATTCCTTAAATCTGGTTTGAAAACTCCTTCCAGTTTGTGCAATATATAATATGTAATCACAATCATTACATTTTATTTGGTAAGCATCCGATTTATTTTTATTGTTCTTAGTAACGATTTTATTATTGACTAGTGTTTATGCTTGATGGTATATTGTTATTATACACTCAGGGAAAAAAGATACTTATGAATGTTTAATGGTACAGATATTGATTGAATAGGACGGGTATATAAATAGGTTTTTACATTAAAAACAATAGTTTTCTGTTAACCTTCATTTAGTATAATATGAGGAAATGACTATTCAGACTATTGAAAACATTGACTTGTCCGAAGCTAATTGTATCAAAAAAAATAATATAGAACATATAGAAAAAATTTATAGAACAGGTTTTTATTTAACAAAGTCCGATATTCAAAAAGTTTCACTTTATCAAATCAAATAAATAGTCAATCAAACAAAATGGGACCTTATATTTTATGCAAACAATGGCATGATAATTATTTTAACGAGCATTTTCAAGCCTATCTTGTAATTATTGTTGTAAATTATTTATCTATATATATTTTTTTTTTAATTGTTGTAAATTATTTATCTTAAAATTATTTATTTATTTTTATTAAATCTAATGTTAACATATTTATTATATGTTTAATATCAGTCAGTTATTAGTTATTTTTAGATTTAAACTATATTTCAATTTGTATGATAAAGCACAAACAAGTCTGCTAAAAAGTACAAGTAAAAGTAAAATTAAATAATTTTTATAGAATAAAATAATTTAATAAATAATAAACATTGTTTTATTTAGTTTGGAATGCTTTAACATTACATAAAAAACATAGGTACTAGAAAAATTGGATTTACTTACCTCATTAAAATAATATGATAAAAGGTATAAATATATAAAAAGTATAAAAAATAATATTTAATATTAAAATTAGTGTGATGCTCCTAATTATTTTTTTTACACTCTTGACAGTAACTTAGGGGTAGAATAACCTTTTCGTATACTTAATCAAGTACGGTACTGCAATTTTCACTATACATCTAATATTTCGAGTATTTATTTAACAAGTTACTGGCTTATCTACACATTAAACGTGGAAAACTATTCCTATTGCCAGGAACTAAGCCTTCTTAAATAGAATAGTATAATTTTATTTTATTTGTTACCAAATTATATATACTCTTAATTATTTTTTATCATTTATTTTATCCCAATGACAAAGTGTACTATGACATAAAAAAAAGTATATCACTTCGACAATACTGTTAAAATGATAGTATGTATACTAATAAATTAAATAAATTAATATTATTAAAGCTATTACTATAATTTATTTATTTATTTTTTTTTATTTATTTATTCTTACTTAGTTCAAGTGTTTACAAATTACAATATTAAAATTTACAATAAAACCGTTTTACAATAATAAAATGTAAAACGAAAACGATTAGTAATTTAAAATAGAAATTATAAAAATTATACAATCAATTTACACATAATTCCTAATAAAATTAGGAAATTACTTTAAATAAGGATTTCTTTACTTACATCTTTACTCATATCAAAATTTATTGTTGTGTTGTATTGGTTTGTGTTTATTAGCATTCTGTTAATAGGTTCATATTTCCCATAATTAGTTCTGTGAAATGTTATAGAAAATATGCTTTCATACCTAAATCGTGCTCTTGTGTTAATTGCATTTCTTAAAATGTTATCAATATAGCGTGAATGAATGTGTTTATTAAGTACTTGGGTTATAAAAACAATACCTAACACAGTTCTCCTGCCTTCTAAATTATACATATTAAGCAGTTTAAGACGTTCAATGGAAGGGGGCAATATTAAGGGATTATTCCAATTTAAAGCTCTTAATGCAAACCTATGAAATTTTTTTTGAATACTTTCTATTCTATCAATGTGTAATCAATGTTGTGTTAAAAAGGAGACCAAACTTGGTTAACATATTCAAGAATTGGTCTGACTAATGTCGTAAATAACGATTTAGTAACATAATGATCATCAATTTCCTGAGACCACCTTTTTATAAAACTAAGCATTGAGTTTGCTTTGTTAATGATCTTATTAATATGTATGTTAAATGTAAGTTTTTGAATCAAAAGTAATCCCAAGATCATTAAATTCGATGACTCGTGTATTATAGAACGATCAAACGTATAATTATTACACTTAGGGTTTGTAGAGCGAGTAAACGATATGATGGCGCATTTATCAACGTTTAAAAATAAACCATTATAATTACACCATTTTATAAAATTATTTAAATCTTTTTGAAGAGAAAATGAGTCGTTATTTGAACTTATATCTTTAAAAATCTTCATGTCGTAAGCCTACATTTTTTTTTTTAATAACATAAACTATTAAATTATAAAGTGATGCATTATAATATTTATAAAACAATAAATGTTACCCTAAGTTTATTGCTGATGAATTTAACAATTATTTTGCTAACATTGGTTTAATTATATCTAATTCAGTAAATGTGAGACCTAATGATAATATTAATTTATTTTCTACTTTAAATAATAATTTCCCCAATTTTCAGCTCAAAAAAGTAAATGTAACGTTAATCTCAAACGTTTTATCTAATTTAAAAAGTAAAAAATCTGTGGGACATGATGGAATTCCAACTAAAATAATAAAAAACTCTCAAACAATTTATTCTTCTTTAATTTCTGATTTATACAATAAAATAGTCGATGATTGCTCCTTTACAAACAATCTTAAAATTCAAAAAGTAGCTCTCATTTACAAAAAGGGTTTAAAAATTGATGTTTCAAATTACAGACCTATAGGCTTACCTTGTGTATTTTCTAAAGTAATTGAAAAGGCCATGTTTATTGATATAAATAATCATCTGATATCCAACAACTTTTTGTTTCCTTATCAATATGGGTTCCAAAAAGGTATTGGTTTTCAAAATATTGTAATATTATAAATAGACGTTATAGATCTGTGAGAAAATTTCTGACTTTAATATTGTTACAGGTTTTGTTATTCGATTTGAAAAAAGCTTTTGATACAGTTAACCATAATTTGCTTCTAACAAAATTATCTTTTTTAAGCTTTAGATTTGGTTCGCTGAAGTTAATGGAAAGCTATTTAAGGAATAGAAATCAGTTTGTTTCGTATAATAACTGCTTTAGCTCCTACTATTCAGTTAACATTGGTATTCCCCAATGCTCTATATTGGGTCCTTTATTATTTTTAATCTACATAAAGGATATACACAAATAGCCATTAATAGGTAAATTATACCTTTTCGCAGACGACTGCAGCTTGTTCTACTCTGGAAAAAATTTAGAAGCTATTAAATCTCATGTAGAGCATGATACGATGATAATAACGGAGTATTTCAGATTAAACAAAATCGTTATGAACGCGTTAAAAACTAAAGTCATCCATTTTAGACAGCGTCAAAGAAATATAGGTTGTATAGAAATTAAAATTGGCAATGTAGTTTTGAAAGAAGTTGATGAAATTAAATTTCTTGGAGTCATATTTGACAAATATTTAAGTTGGCAGCCATATATTGATATGTTAGATAAAAAGCTCCATACTTTTAATAGTATTTTATTTAAATATAAATCCAAAATTGCTAATAGTATTAATCTAAAAATGTATCATGCATATATAAATTCTATTATATCTATAGAATTTCTCAAATCCAAATTTCACAAAATAAAATTTTGAAAAATATTCTAAATTTACCTTTACGCTATAATACTCATCGCTTATATTTAAACTTAAAAATAATGCCAATAAAGGGAATTTTTCAATTTCAACAAATTTTGGGGATATATAAAATATTTAATAATATCGGGCACTACAACATAAATTCTATTCAAAATTATACTCATATACTAGAAACCGGAATAATATTAGGATACCAAGAGTTAATAATGTGCTAGCATCTCAGAGAATTTCAGTGTCAGGATCTGGATTATACAATCGGTTATATCTTCTATAAAATATATAATATGTCTGTTTATAAATACCAGTTAGTCTCAGTATTAATCTCCACTCACAATATAAAATCTATAAAATGAAATTTCTAAGAATTAGAATTAAAAACGGTCATTATTTAGCATCAATATTATTTGAAATTCTATTAATGCCGAGATATTACTGTATTAATATTATATAATAATTATTTTCCATCGAAAATCATTTTTTATTATAACAAAAAACAAAATTGGTTTCTTTCCCAGTTTTCCCAAATTTTGCCTGATTTAAAATTTTTCTTTTATGAAAACAAAAAACTTTTGCATAACAATTATTCAAATAATATATGTATGGCTACGTAATATGTATACATACGTACATACAAGTATTAATTTTTTGTTATTCGATATACACACAAACATATCATATTAGGATTGTAGAAAAACTTGTTATTATTTGTGTTGTTTTTTTTTCGAGATTTAAATTAACAAACTTTAATCCTTTCGTACATTTTCGTGTGGTATTTTAAAATTTTATAAACAAACATAATACATAATATACACAAATCCATTCATACATGAAATTATATAGAATATACCATAGAGTTTATTTTTTTTTCTTTTATCTTGGATGCCTGATGGTTGAAATCTTTGATTTTACCCAAAGGATTTTCTAATTGTTTGGTAGGTATTACTAGTATTATAATAAATAAATATCCTGTACTTGTATGGTATTAAAAGTTTTCACAATTTTTTGAATAATGGTTTAAATGAAAAAAAGGGGAGTGATGGGATATTTAATTTTTTTTTTTGTGTTTTAAAAAAAAAATATCGCTATAATTTTAATGGAGTTTTTATTAAAATGGATATAATGAAGATTTAAATAAATTATTATCAAAAACATAACAACAACGGGAATACCAAAAAAAAGAAAAAAAAATTTAGAAGGACTTACATGAATTAAATATAAATAAAAATTTAAAAAACAATTTGTTTAAAGTTGAAATTAATTTTCAGGAAATTAAATTTGATACATTTTCTATCAATTTTCTATGGAAAATTAAAAGGTTTTAGGTTTTTGCTTTGTTTTATTTTTTTATCAAAAATTTTGGTTTTGTTCAAAATAATCCTCAATTTTTTTTTTTTTTGTACATTTTAGATTAGTTTTAAATTAAATGAAACTTAGGGTTATTAAATGGTTTTTTTTAAAATATTATGTGTATGTACATATAAAAAAAAATATTTGAAGAGTTTTATTTAAATTAAGTTAATTGAAAAAAATTAGTATTCGAAATTAAAATGAAAATAATTAAAAATGAAAAATACATTATAGATCTCGTCAAAATTTATTAAATTTATGTTCTATTTTTTTATACAATGGTCAACTGTGTTGATAAACTGAACGGTAAAGCGTATTTTCAGAGGGGGTTCAATTAGATGTACCTTTGGAGTTTTGGGGCCTCAAATATTTGTTTACGTTTCGAAATATTTTTATTTGTTTTTATGCTTATAAATTGACAATTTATTTGGGTGGCGCTGTAGAGTGCCTGTCTTTAAATCGAAAGATTATAAATATAATCTATGGGTTATCGAGCTGATCAAACACTAAAGGGTATTAAGATAAAATAAATAACAAAAAATAATTAATAGAGTATAATTTGATAACAAGTTAAATAAAATGGAATTACGCTATTGAAGAAAGTTTAGTTCGTGACATTATCAGTTATTTTTACCACATTTAATGAGTTTTAAAATGCCAAATACTCGAAAAATATTAGCCATTATGTAGTAAAAATTGCAGAACCCCACTTAAAGTATACGAAAAAGTAATTCTACCTAACTTACTATTAAGAACATAAAAGAGACGGTATAAGATGGATCAACAAAAATTATGTTTCAAACAATGTAGTTTTTGAACATTAATACAGCAAGTATAATAGATCAGCCATTGTCTCTATATATCTAGTCCCAAAAAAAGAGCAGGAGCTTTCAAATTTGTTGTATGAAAAAAGGGTATCTTCAATGTCAGTCCTCATTTCCTACAAAGAGTATCGCTTTGGGGTAAAAAATATAAAAAATATAAGAGATTATAGATTTAATTCCAAATACCCATTATCCTACATTCAATGCGACATGCTATAACTTCGATTAAAGATAGAAAACTACTGCTGAAAAAATAAATATTTTTCATTAATTTTTATATCAGCAAGTTTTTCTAACCTAAGGTAACCTAAAAAAAAAGATGAAAATTTTTTTTTAAGTTAGAAAATACAAAGCAAAAACAACAAATATTTGCCAGACCACCGGCTTCACTAAATCGAGATCATTCATGTATTATTTTTCATACATTCATCAAAAAATATTTTCTATAGCTTTTTAAACATAAAGGCGTTGGCTCACCATTCAAATACAATCCTATTTAATATTGATGGCAACGATGTGTTATCATCGCTTTCTAGTTTTGTTTAACAGTTTTAATAACTTCTCATAGCCCCAAATAACTGAAAAATCCTCTATTTCATACAATACATTGGTCTGTTTTATGTTAGCTATCACACATTTGATTGCTGAGCAGCACTGAGTGGCCATTCTATATACCTATAATTAAAAATGTATTAGGTTTTATTTATTCATAATCATTGTAAGTTGGGAGCTAATAAATTATAAATACTAAAAAATCAATTAAAAATGTTATTTTTGAAAATGTTAGAATAACATATTTATTATTATTATAATCAATCTGTTCCAAACAATTATACCACAACCATTTTGAAAATATAATCTCTCTTAGACCGCACAGATGAGTAAAATTTATTATTTTAAAAATTATTTTAAGAACCTAAGACAAAGACGGTATGGTGTGCTGCATATGTACAATACATTTTGCACTAATTTATTTTTGCTGTCATAAAATCAGTCTAAATCACTTTGTAAAAAAAATAATGAAACAAATAAACATTTTCTGACCGAGTTTCAAAATTCGATCTTATAATTTGATTTTACAATAGCCATAATACAAAGTCGACTTTTTCTAGCCTTTTCCGACTCTTGTTAAAATGAATAATAAAATTGTTACTCAAGAAAGTTGTAAAAATACTAAGAAAACGTATGTAAAAAATACTAAAATAATTTTAATTCTAATGTAATAACTTAGAGTAATCGTAATGGGTTCAATAAGTTAGTTTATAAGTCATAATGTGAATAATTTTTTTTGTTAATTTTTTGTATCGAGATAGAAATAAGTTGACTATGTTACAAATAAATACATATATAAAAAAAAAAAAAAATACCCATAATACATCTTACACATGCTATAATCGCCTTACTACAATACACAATATATTACAATATATTATAATATATAATTATATTATTATAATTTTATTTTTAAAATACACAAACTTGTGTAAAAATCTGCATTTCATTTGGTGTATATTTTATATTATTTGAATAGTCTGAAAAATGTGTTTAATAATTTTGACAGCTTGGTTGACAGTTAGATTTTGTTCTATTCATCTCTGATTAGGGATACCAAATAATGTAACCTAAGTTGTTTTGTTTTTTTTATTTTGTTTTACTGTTATTAATTTTCAAATTTAATTTATACAATAAAAGCCCTGTTTTTGGCTAATTTTGTATAAAAATTTGTTTTAAAAATAATAGTTTTATTATTTTAAACATAATAATTTTGTCATAATTAAAAAAATTATAAAGGTTTTTGTTTTTAAAAAATCAATATAATATTTTTAATTATTTAATAAATTCTAATCAATTCACATTATTAAATATATATTTATAATTTGGTAATTATGTATACAGGTCATATATAATTAAATCGGCTATTTATTTTTGTACAAGTAATTTTTAACTTTCCAATTCAATAAATATTAAATTCTTAATTAATTTTTAATTCCATTATTTTAAAAATATAATTTAATCTAAATCCGTATTTTGAATTTTGATTTGATTATATTGATTTTAAATTATGAATTTAATATTAATTTTTATGAAAATTAAATTTACAAAAAAAATCGATTTATATTTATCGGTTGTCGGATCAAATATTGTTTAACTAATTTATAATAAAAAAATCTTGTTATTCGTTGCTTATTTTTATTTTTCACAAATCACAATATACAAATTTATTTTTTAATTGCTTAAATTTTTAATTCCTTTAATATATTCGATTTATTTCCGTATAATTCAAAATCGTGCAATTTATTCACGTCATTTTGACGTTTGTATTGTAATTCTTACTAGAGCATTAATTTATGTCGTCGTCTAAGATTGAGGGATCTTCTAATATTTCAAAATTACAATTCTAAGATAATTTAGATCTTCGACTTAAAAATAATAGTATATTAAGCCCAAGATAAAAATATTTAAATATAATTTTATACAAGTTAAAATAGCAAAATGTTGGTTGACTTGGCATATTACAAACATATAGCCTTCAATATTTGTTTTGAATGATGGTTATTTTATTTTTTTTTTAATTTCAATTATTAGTTAAGTACTTTATATAAATATTTATCATTTTTTATTATTATTATATTTTTTTTTGTCATATTTTAATGACACTTCATACTGTATTAATTTTTAATGCTATAAAATGTTTTCAAATAAATATGTAAAATTCATTTTAATACTTTAGCTCATTATTTTGTTTCACTTACACCACTTTACTTATAATTTGAAATTACTTATGAATCAAATCGATCGTTTCGAATACCTCTTGAAATTATAAAAAAAAGAATGAAAATTAAAATATGTTTGTATTGTTTTAATTTTATTTTGTAATTTCTACATTGTGACAAGGAATATTACTACATCAATTTCCAAAATTCGTGGGAAAACTGCCTGATTACTTGAACTGAAGAAAATTATTTTATAGAATTTCTATAGATTTTTTTATGCTCTTGACAGTGACTTAGGTAGAATCACCTTTTCGTGCTTAATTAGGTACGGTACTGTAAGCTTATACTACATAATCTACAATATTTCGAGTATTTATCTATTGAGTTAGTGGCTTATCAACTCATTAAATGTGGAAAACTACTGCTATTGTCAGGAAATAAGCCTTCTTAAATAAAATAGCTCCATTTTATACAATTTGTAACCACATTATACTCTCAATCATTTTTTGTTATTTTTTTTATCCCAATGACAAAGGGTACTGGACCAGGCCGAAAACCCCATAAAGCACTTTTTTTTTGCTTCATTGGGAATCGAACCTGGGATCTTTCGATTAAAACTATTTTAAAATAACTTCTCTTTCATAATACTATATATACTTCAGTTTTATGTTAGGGATTATAAAATTCGCATATATAGTTTTAGTGTATTCTGAAAATAATTTTTCCCAAAAAACCAGAAATAAAGTAAGTACAATATATCTGAAAAAGTCACTTCTACATCAAAACAATAAGCAAAAACTGAACTTTAACTTTACAAATTTTTCATGTTATAGTATTCAAATACCGTAACCCCACCATATATTTGGCGATCGACTTTTAAGCCGTTACCCTACAATTGACTTGGAATAAACATAATTGTATTTTTGTTCTACTGTGTCATAACAAAAAAATATTAACGACATAAAAGTCTTTAAATTCATATGAATAAAAAGTATGTAATATAATTTTTAAAAAAAAAATGCTCTTAAATATACAAAAAAAAAAACAAAAACCCAACAAAAACAACAAAAAGAAAATCAAAATTGAAAATAGAAAATTTAAGAATCCCTACTGAAAAAAAAATCCTTTCATTTCCTTTATATCCTGTTTATTTATTATTATTTTGTTTTTTCTTTTTTGTTTTTTATTGTTATTATTGTTGTTGATGTTGTTGTTTTTATTATTGTTGAATGAAACTGACATTGAGTATGTCATCTTCAGTCTTCATTTACTCCCTTAAATTATTAAATTCACATACTATTAGAATAAATACCTAGCTTGATACACTAACGCTATTATATTCGCTTTGATGATGAGCACCATAATCATTTTTATTCTATTTTCTTCGAATTGTCAAAATATTAGACTTTTTAGACTTTACAAAAAAACCAAAAAAAAAACAACAAAAATAATAAAAGAAAATAAATACTCCAACTGCTATCAAATCTAATGTTCTAACCATCTCAAAATTATTTTGTTCAATCCCCACCGCTAAAAAGTCATGCTATGTTAGTTGTCGTCAGCATTCAAGCTTACAACAAGAATAAATAAAATAAAAAAAAAAAACAAAACAAATCATAATAAAAAAAAAAATGGTGTGTGCTCGTGTTTGTTCAAGGATTGAAATTATTGTCAACTGACATCAGGATGTCAGGTGAATAATTCAAAATAATTTTCTTATTATTGTTATTATTTCTGTTGTTACTTTTAATATATTTGTGGAGTATTAAAAAAAGAGAAAGAGCCTTAAAAGCTTCTCTCCTGCTTTTTTTTATTTTTAATAATATACAAAATGGATATGACTTTAAATAGAGTAGGGAATTGAAAATGTTTTCTGTTATGTTGTGATAAGATTGTGTGTTTATTTATGTAATGTGTTTCTATATTCATATCTATATTATAATACAAAAGAGCACGATTTTAATGGCACACTTTCGTGTGTTTTCGTGTGCTTTCGTTCTTTTCTTTCATTAAATCAAACAACAATCAATATTTTTTGGTGAAAGAATTTTTATATGCATGTTTATACGAGTAGAAAAGTGGTGGAAATCTACCAAAATTTATTGTTGAGGGGACATTTCGGTAAGGGATAAGCAAATATACCAAAATTTGAAATTTTTGGTAGATTTTTGACGTTTACATTTTTTTTCTGCGAATATGTCAGTGTCAAAATATTCTCATTATTTTTTATTAACAAAAGACAAGGAAAATGTTGTGGACAGCTTAATTTTCGGATGGAATATTAATCAAATAAAAAAATATAAATTTTACAAATAATAATAATGTTGAATTGACACTAGAATAATAATAAAAATTTATTTATTTATTTCTTTGCCAATAATTTCAATTGCGGCCATCTTGATGTTTCAATAATCTGACAGCGACAATGGCAGAAGTCTACCAGTTTTTTTTTTACGTATGGACATGATGGTAGATTTCTGCGGCAGATTTCTGCCTCGTATAAACATGGGCAATCGGATGTTAGCTAAGTTGGTTGAAGCGTCATGTTAATATAAGAATTTTTTGTGAGTTCGATTCTCTTTTGAGTCAAATTTTTTTTTATTATTTTTGTGAGTTCGATTCTCTTTTGGATTATCGCATCTCGTTTTTTGTTGTACGAAAAAAAATTAATTAGTTGGATAACATTAATATATAGGTTTTAAAGGAAAATTTATAAAAGAGAAGTATTTCCTTTTCTGATACACGAAATTTTGTATAATTTTACAGATTAACACATTTTAAAGAAACGTCAACACCAATGCATCAAAGAGATATCTGAAATTATGTGATATTTTATTGTGTTTATCAACCCTATATTTAAATTTTATTGTTCAAATTTATTTTACATATTTTATAACAGTTAATTTTAATAAAAAAGAAACATCTCTTAATTTATGACTAAAAAGTAAATAATAAAAAAAAATCTTCCTTTTTCGAATGGTTTCGAATGGTTCCGAATGGTTCGAATACAAAAATTTATGTGACTGTATATAGCACATTGTTAGGAACTAAAGCGCTTCTTAAAAGAAAATAGAGTTGGCAGATAGTTGGAAATATTTTATTTATAATTTTATTTATATAGGACTTATCACCCCCATCAGGGTTTATCAAGCCCGTACTTATACAACTACAAAGTTACTTACAAAACTACATAATAAAAACAAAAAATTATTATAAAAAATTTAACGTAGGAGTAATTCTGGAATTATTGTTTTTTTTTCTTTTTTTTAACTATACTTATACTTATATGTATATGTATGTACCTACTACAAAATCGTTTTAAATTTTGTTTATTAGTGGTATTTTTTCTATAAATTTAATAACATAATCAGTGTTAATCGGTGGTTTGCAGATTATCTTCTTTGAGAACTTGAAATCTCTGTACATGTTGCAGTCTTCAAATATTATATTTAATTGTAATTGGGGAATTGTGGTCACAATTGCAATTCTGAGTCTCGTAAGAACGTGTGGTGTTTTCAGGTGTCCATAGGAATACAAATTCGTTACTACTCTTTTGAACCAATTCCGTGGCTCAACTTTAAAAATACATTTGTTAATTTCAATAGTAACACGAAATCCATGAAAAATTAGAAATTAAATCAGGTAGTTCAAGCTCTGTTAAAAAATGCTATGTGTGCAATTCTAATATTTGACTTCAGGCAGGAGCAAGTAATGCTATATACAATGTTTGTACGAAAACAGCAAATAGCTTATGAGCTTGGCATGAATAAAAGCAAAGTGCGTAAATTAAAATTATGTGATGATATTTTAAATAGTTATCAGGTTTAACGCTTTTAATTTTTGGTGGTGAATATGAATAGTTATGCCTTGAATACGTCTTTCTTTTATATCATAGTCATTTGAAAATACATCATTTATATTTAAATTGTAAATTGCAACAGTACGGTTCAATTCAATGAACCATCTAACAACCGATTTTCATTATTATTTTTTTTAAATGGTGCATAATAAAAAGGAGACTAAGTCAAATTATATATTTACAAAGACATTTTTGTTAAAAGACATTTTAACACACAATACAACGTATACGGTTGTGTTCTAAGTAAAATCTATAAAAAACTAAAATATAGTATGTACCTAGTGACCTACCAAGAATAAGTCAAAATGATGGAGTACAACTCATAATGAAGCTGATTTTCATAAACCGTATAGTAAATCTAAGATATATACGATTTAATATTTATTATATTTTCTTTGTCAATTTAAAATTACTTTCAAGTAATTAAAAGCACTTCGTAAAATGGAATGATTGAAATTTTGTAAAACAATTATTTTTTTATAAGTACAAAAATATAACATTTATTAAAATCTACATAAAGATCCATTTTTGTCGACAAATCGAAAACTAAAATTTTAAATACTTCAATAAAAAAATAAATTATATTGAAAACAAAATTGTTAATATTTCAATAAAGTATAGTTAGGTTTAATCAGTAAAGTGTTCAAGAACGATGTACAGTAAAAAAAAAAATTTGTTGTTCCGTTAATTAAACTTTTTTGCCTAAAATTGTTCTGATCGGTAGATGGTTCTAAATTGATATTTTTGTTCCGATTTTTTTTTAGAATAGTTTTTGACAACAACTATTCTGATATTTTTTATTATTTTAAAATTATGTAGCTATATTGTTTTTAATTTAAGCATTTGAATAGCCAAATCAAGAAAATGTGCTTCAAATTGGTATACCAGAGTTCTTATGAATAGTTCTTATTTCATAAAGAATTTTCATTTGACCAAGCAACAAATTTTAAAATTTATGTTAAATATCCATTTTTAAAATTAAACATACTTATTAATTATTAAAACATTTTTTACCACCAAACATACCTATTAATTATGCATATAAACAATTATTGAACATTTTTTATTTTTTTTGTGGTCTGCTATTAGTATTACTATTCTATATATTGCTGTCATGCCAAATACTTTCAACATGTTAAATGCTTAATTTTATTAAAAATCATTTTACTACCGTTTCAGAGAGCCCGGGCCGGGTATGTACCCGGAGGTTTCTTCTAGTACACATATATATTTTTATATTCAATTTAAAAAAAAAACAACAACAAAATAATAATTCAATCACAAGCAAAAAAAAATACATTTTTTTTAGAATTCTTATTTGTTTGTTTGAAAATTTTTCACCATCATTTGAGTTCCCATTTTTTTTTTTTTTTTTTTTTTAATATTTTGATGAAATTGGTTCTATAGTCAGTCATAAAAGGTTTTTGATGCTCTATTATAAATCTTAAAAAAAAAAATTATGAGCAGTTTGAGTAGTAGGCGAACAGAAATGTTGTAGGATCATTAACTCTTTCACCACACCTATATGTTCATCCCTCATTGCAATAGACTTCAATAGATAAGATTTTTGTATAATTTAATATATTATTTTTTTTTTATTATCAAATTATTATTTTGCGAATGTAAATTTTTTTGTGTATCTGAGGTAGGAATCACAATTTTTTTTTTAGGAGCTCGAGGGGTAATTAATCGATTTAAATAACTTTATGTTGATCGGTATATGATGCAGTACGTATTAAGTAGCAAAATCTACATTCTCTCGGATAGTAAAGCAACCATACTGGCTATCAATTCTTATACTAACACATCAAAGATAGTATGGAGTTGTTTAGAAATACTTAAAACTATGACAAAAATAAATAAATTCACAATAATGTGGGCATTTTGGTATAGCAGGAAACGCAGCTGCAGATTATTTAGTAAAAAATCATCGGATACGCTTTTCACAGGGCCAAGTCCGTTCTGTGGGATTCCACTGAGCACTGCTAAAAAAATTTTTCGACCAACGTTCCAGCAAATCGTCGAGCAAAAATGTTAATGCCTAAACATTTGCTCAAACCAAAATTCTTCTAAGTCTGAAACAGGTACGTATCTTGGTAGGGACAATAACAGGCCACTACCTCATAAAGAAACTCCTTTATAAAATGGGTCTAGCCAAAAAGAACTTATGAAGAATATGCGAAATAAAGGAAGAATTTATTGAACATCTGCTCTGTTAATAAGAGGGCTAACTCGTAGCAGAATTCGCCACTTGGGAACACCGTTCCCCGAACAATGAGAGATATTTTATGGGGAATATCCTGAGTGTAATCACAAAATAAGGTATCCTTAAGAGCTCAGAGACTAACCACAAAAAAACGGGTTATCACAATAATCCCATTTGCGATAAGTTAATAAGTTGATTGATTTTTAATAAGTTGATTTATTGAGTTCGCAGTACATTATTCATCATGTCTTAATTTTAGACATGAATTTAAGTATTAAATGACGTTTTAACAATAGACAGGACATGTAGAATTCATTAGGCATTATTTGCTGAACATACGTTGTACAATAACATATAATAATACGCAATATAATATAACGAAAAATATTAGTACATTTTAGTACTCTCTAGTACTGTATTTCAGTACCGTAAGAAATAAAGTCCTTATTCTAATTCGAAAAAACACTTTATAGGAAATTTATGTTTGTAGAGTAACGACTTAAATACAATTTTTGTATAGAACATGGTTTATGTATATCTTTTTAATTTACATTTAGCGATAGAACTGCTTGATCAAACCTAGTTGCTGATCTACACAAATCTTGTGGTTCAAAACTTACTTTCAACCATTACATTACAACCATATTGAAATTTCAACATAATTACAGATATTCAGACCCGTATTAGGAATATTCTAATGTCGACTTCTTGCTATAGCAGCTTATACCCATTATTGTATTAATATGTTGTAAATTGAAAAAAGTTTGCTACAAATATCTGAATCCTTTCACAACCGATTTTCATTATACTATTCGTTTAAATGATAGATATTTAAAAGGAGACGTAGAGAAAATAAATTTTTTTTTTTTTATTTTTTTATTTTCAATTAGAAATTTCAGTTCAAAATTTCATCCCATGTATACAAATATACATTCCATTCATCCCATGTATACACATTTATCGAAATTCACCAAAGTACAGAGTTGCGTCTTTTCCTTATCAGAATTACACATGAATTTGATTTTTTTTAAATAAAATATTACGTAAAATATTTAAAATGTTGAAGCAAAATAAAATACAATTAATATTCGCCCGCTCTTTGAAATTCAAGAAAATTTGATAAAAAGAAATCGTATTCAATTTCATTTTGAATTTCTGGTTTTCCATCCTTTTAATTTGTGCTTGGTACTATATTTTATTTCTTCTTAGACAACAACCGTACATAATAATTACGTAGGAAATTTCAATTTCATTGGGTGGGTTCAGTGTCATTAACCGGTGGATCTGGAAACCATTTTGGGTATATATATACCATGCATCTATTCACTGAAAGCAATTCCCCACATAAATTTACTGCAGACCCTTGGGTCTACACATATGGGGTTGTTGTCGAAAATAAATTAATCAAAAAAAATATACAGTACCAAGTATAAATTAAAATGATAAAAAATAATCAATTCATGGCATTAACCGATAGATCCACAGATTCATGGATCTGTTCACTGTAAAATGTACCGGTTAAAGTACCGCATACATAAATTGAAATGATGGAAAACACAAATTCAAAATGAAATTGAATACGATTTCTTTTATCAAATTTTCTCGAATTTCGAAGAGCGGGCGAATACTAATTGTATTTTATTTTGCCTCAACATTTTAAATTTATATTAATTTTGATAAACCTTAATTTAATTCTAGTGTGATATTACATTGTATTATTTGTCAATAATTTATAATTAACTTATGTTTTTCAAATCTCAACTGAGCTACTTTTAGGCTTAGATTAATTTACGAACTCAATATTTAATTTATTACATATAATCAAATATTAATCAAATTTTATCCTGCTTTCACACGTCTGCTCATAGTTTTGAACAATTTTGTTAATAAATTTATAAAATTATCATAGAAATAGTTTTACCATTTTATATAGAAAAACAAAATTGAGTCAGTATGAAATAAAAATTAGAATGCTTTAAAACTACAAATTTTTTATAATTTTCTTTTAAAAATATTATCTTCAATCTTCTAGCAATTAAATTATTGTTGAACTGAATATTATTGAACTGATTATAATTGTAGAATGAATAAGGAAAATTTATAGATAATATTATAATATATAAAACTTAATAAATTGTGAAATGAAAATATGTACATAAGAATAAAATAACAATTTCATATGAAAATTTTATTTATTATTTTTTGTTGTTCATTCAAGAAGCCATTGACTTACAAATTTACTTCACATATTGAATTATTTTCCATATTTAATGCAACTGTTTATTGTGTATAATTTTATATGTCATTGACTTCTAAATTCACCTAGAAGCAAAAATAAAAAAAAAAATAAATTAAATGTAATTTATGAAGATAAATTTGAAATTTATTTTCCATTAATTTTTATTATACTTACACATTGTTAGTGTTGATAGCATACCAATTTTTGGAAATATTAGAATAAGGTGGTCCCAAATAGATTGATTGAAAATATTTTTGAATAAAAAAAATTGTGAAAACAATTTTATACTTTTATTGAATGTTTTTTAATTTTTTAACAACAGAAATAGAGAACATTAATTCTAACCCGGGGGTAAATTGCGAATCTAGATTGGTAACAAATATAATTCATAGAGATATTTTTAAATAGAGTGTACCTAGTTTAGTAGTTACAGTTAAGCAGCTTCAATAGTTAGTTACATACATTTTGATTCGGTGTTGGATTAGGTTCTTCAATATACGTTATTTGCTATCATACAATTAAAATTTGGAATCTCGCTATACTATTTTCCAAATATAATTTTGTATTTTCCAAAAAAAATTAGGTCCTGTAAAATATTGCCGGAATATTCTAATCGGAAGTTTACAAAAGAAAACTAGGATATATCTTCAGCTTAATAAAATGAATATTAGGATGATAATAGTTATATTGATATATATCACAGGTTCCCTTTAACAAGCTTTTAATATGACTGTGACTCACCAATAATGATATCTATCGAATTTGTGTGGATTTTTTGTCAATCAGTGGTTGGAAGAATACATGTTTGACAACCTTACAGAGATCTTAAAAAATTATTTTCAGAATATGCAGACATTTACAAAATGTCTGCTCGAAGAATATAGTTAATGGTTGTGATTACCAATTTCTTCAAAACTAACTAACTAAATGAATTCATTATTATGCCGAATAATCTAATTTCTATATACGAAAATTGATTGATATTTTAAAAATTACACTTATTAAAATTGTCACAATTGAAACACAAAAATTCTACTTTTTTTTCCAAATTTTAGAAATGAAAATCAATCTAAAAACAATAATGAATATTGTAGTTAGAGTTTCAAATCTCAGGTTATGTCACACATTTTGTAATATAATCCAAATTTTGAAATACAATAAATTTGTTATTGAAAATGAAAAAAAATTCTTTTTTTAATATAATATTATGATACTGCGTAGAAAAATATTATGACTCGTACTCTATTATACTCATACTCCTTAGAAATCGATATACGTACATAATATTATTATGTATATTACTTATGTATTTATGTTTATAGGTTTTTACTTAAATAAAATTATATGTTACGAATGATTTTCGATATTATCGAACTTAATCAAATGATTGATATTTGATATTACATAAAATATAAATATAATATATATATATATATATAAATGTGTATATTTAGATATAAAATAATAAAAATGGTAAATGACATGTAAAAAAAATACAATTCAGTCTCTCTTTAAAATTTTCTTTTTATATTTTCTTTTTTCTACGAAACAAAAAACAAAAAATTTAATTTAAGGGAAATTGAAAATATTTTTTTTTCTCCTTTTGAATGTCGAAATCAATTAATTAAATGATAAGAACAACTCTTATAATTTTATTAGAATAAAATTATAAGAGTGAATCGTGAATTTCAATTTAAATAAATGAACATAAATAATTTATAAAAAAAAATCCAGTATAATAATTCTGGAGAAAATTAAATTGTAAAGGAAATATGCTAGCTACGGATTAAATTAACATTTTTAAATTTTAAGAAAATTAAATAAATTTCAGGATATCTAATTTTAAAATAAAATTCAAAATAGTTTTCAAATTTAATTTTAAATAAATAAAACAATAAATTTTATTTTAATGAATTATATAGGAGATCATCGTGCAATTGCATAGTAGAAATCATTTAATTTAAAAATTTGTATAATTTTGTATAGTAATTGATTATTGTATTATGGTATCATTTGACTGTAATTATATGTACAATTTATGCGTTGACTCGGAAATCCCAAATACCAAACACAAAACCTCAAAATAGCAAAATTCAAAATATCAAAATTCAAAAATTCAAAATTTCAAAATCCGATTTTAAAAAATTTAGTGTTTTTGAATTTAGCCCACGGGAGAAGAGATTTTTCATGTGTATGGTCGTCTGAAATTTTGTGTTCGATTTTTTAAAAATTAACGCATTAAATTTATTAGGGTATGAGAGTAAGGAAATTTTGAATGATTGATTTTTTACAGGTACCTTCATAACATAATATTGGTTCCAAAAGCATGTTATTTCTTAAACATAATGTTATTTTATTTTATTGTCTTATAAGGGAAGTAAAAATTTGAGACAGGTAGTTAAAAAGAATACCAAGAACCAATAATTTTTTTTTATGAGTGACTCGATGCATTTTTATTTCCTTCAAAATTAAATTTTGCCATTTCATAATCAATGATAATTTATTAATTATTAATAATATTAGAATTTATAAATAGGAAGGAAATTTGAATATTATTCAAACACATCCTTAATTATTGATAACTTAGAATAAATAACAACAATATTTCTTTGAGACAAAAAAAGTCTCGATAAATGGTTCGATAATGGTTTCCCACTTTGTGTTTGAATTTTTATCTCTCTCTCACAAATGAAATTCTTATTACTATCTATTTCTTACAATTTTGTAAATCGACTAGAAAAATGGTAACCAATCATTAACAAATTATAAAATTTTATTCCAGTGCATTTTCTTATTAATGGATCCTTTACCTACTATCCTTTGATAGTAGATGCGTGTGCGGCTTTACATTATACAATAATGTATGTACATAATCTTTCCCCTTTTTATTTCAGTCTACTGAGAATTGTTTTTCTTAAAAAGAAATTGTTTTTGTTTTATGGATACATTTCTTTAACACAAACGAAAGAGAAAAGAAAAAATAACAAAAAAAAAAACAAATAAATGTCGATTGAGCACATAATTCTTTCTGTTTCCTCCCCTTCTAAAACAAAATGGATTAAAAATATTTAGAATAATAATTTCAAAGCTATTGACATACAGATATACATTCTTATTTACTTGAAAAATATATTTTAAAATAATTTTTTGACTACATTGATTAGCGTAAGTTATAATGTATTTTTTTATGAAAAATAATCAAAAAAACTGTAATCAATTTATATAATCAACTACATAAATGTTGACGCAATAGCATTTAGGGCAACGTTTACATATCAGATTTCATTTGATAAAAGTTACTTATTTATTTATTTAAAGTTTGTTGGGTCAAATAAAAAACAATGATTTTAAATATATAGAAATTAAAATTATAAACAAATAAAATAAAAAATAAAAAATACAACAAAATGAAAAAAAAAATTTACTTATTAAATTTTTAAATAAATAACAAATACAATTAAGAAAAAGTTGAAAAAATCTTATAAATGTAGGTAGTTTAGAATCTACTAATTGTTATTATGAATACTATTATTTATAACAATCAATAACAACAAAAATAATCAAACACAACAAACATTAAACAAAAAGTTTAACAAATGACAAGAGTCGATTTCGATTTAAAGGAAAAAATTAGTTTCCAGCAGTTTTTGTTTCAAAAATGTTTGATGATAATAGGATAATATTCTATTTTTTCATTAAACAAAGTCGGATGTCAAAATTTGTGGAACAACGTTTACAGGACAGTCAAACTTTCAATAGTAAAAAATAAATCTTGATGTCTAAACGTTACCTAATCGTTAGTAGTACCTATATTTAGAGGTTTTTATTTGTAAATAGAAAACAATAGCTATATTAAGTTTACTTTATTTCTAATATTTTAGTGTTTTTTATTTAAAAAAAAAATAAACAGTATAGATAAATAATAAATGTACCTATATGTAACATATGAATATATCCTATATCTATCTATAGATATTTTATATTGTAGTCTTTTGCATTTTAAAATAAGAAAAAACAGTAGTTTTTAATTTTTTGGTTTTCCTAATTTCTAAAAAAAAATAAACAGTAAGACGCCAGTTTCCCGTCCGAGCTGCCTTTACAATGACCATCAACAAAGCGCAAGGTCAAACTCTCAATAAGGTTGGTATTTTACTTGATACACCAGGTTTTTCACATGGACAACTATATGTCGAGATTTCGCGCACTGGGAATATAAATCATTTGAAATTGTCACCGAAGAGAATAGAACTGTTAGAAATATAATTTTTAATGAAATATTAGTTGATTAAATATTTCAATCTATATCCATCCAATTATATAGTCTGTCCGCTAATCTACTAATTTAACTAAAGTATCAAATATTTACTAAAATATTGTTGATAGGGGAATTTTTGATTTTGATAATTTATAATGCAGTACAACCTAGAATACTCTAATTTTGATTTTTCACTATATATAACGGTAGCAAAAAGTTACGTAGTAACGGGATTTAACTAGTTTATATAAATGTTCTCTAGGAATCGTATAGAACTTTGATTTTGAATACAACTGTAAAATCTCTCCATACTCAGAATGTCATATACCTAAAGGGTTTTACAATAAGAATGATACAATTTAAAAATTAAAAAAACACAAATTATTCAGTGAGAGCAAATGTTTATTTTATTAGAAAGATTACATTATGCCATTATCCACGACTTCTCCGTACCCATTGCATTCTGTGAACCCAATTTTCCATCACTTTTTTTTACATAAATTTGGCTATATTTCATCTATGTTGATTTTTAATTGCTCAATTGTTATTTGATTATCAGTATAAACTTATCCTCAACGAAAAAAATCATAAGATGTTAAATCATATGACCTGTGAGCATAATTAGCTGAACCAATCAAATTTTGTTTTAAATAACTCGATTGTTAAGGTTGCTTGCTTGCAGGTGGTACCATCTTGTACAACAGCAGGAAAAAAAAATCATTTAACATTATTATTTGTCGTTTTCCAGTGATTGTTATTCTTCGACCATTTTCCTCAAAGAAATATGGACCTATCACTTCATCAGCATGAATTGCACACCAGACAGTGACTTTATCTCGATGTAACGGTGTTTGAACAGTTTCGTGTCGATTGCACCACTCAAAATTCTTCAATTATGTTTGTTTACATAACCATATAAACAAAAAGGAGCTTCATCAGTGAATAAAATCGTTGGATAAAATTGTTGATCATTTTCACGTTGCTCAATTTAATAATTGTATAAAAATTGTAAAACTAAGTGTTGTTCAAGCGTGTATCTTTCCATAATTAAATGGCATAACCTACTGAACACAAATGATATAATAAATGTCAACGCAGTATTGCCAGTTTAGCTATTTTAAATTATTGTATATTTATAATATTTATCATATTCAGTATCCAGCATATCACTTAAATGAAATTCAGGCAAATGATATTCAGACATATGATACGCTCTCTTATTGTATGTTGTCCAGTATCTGTTATTTTATTTGCTCGTTGTTATTAAAAATTGAATTTTAACACCAATTTTTGTTTATTCATTTATTTACAATTTATATACAAGCTCTTTATTGTAAACTTATCACCTGGGATTTATCAAGCCCTCATTCTTTAAGGTTTCTTACATAACTACCTTTAATTTTTTTTTAATTTTTTTTTTTTTTTAATATATATATAATTTTGTATTAAATTTATAGATTTTTGATTAATAGAAATTAAATCAATTCTTTCAATTAATCTTTAAATCAATACCTTAATTCTTATTCTTTGTTCTGCATACGAATGCTAAACTTATCAATTTGCTTTAGTACAGATGGTCACCTTTCAGTCTTATATTCCAAATTTAGCAGCTTTATCATTTTATTTACAAATATTCTGTCGCTTCAGCTTTCACTATTCTATTCGATGTGGCTCTGTTCAGATTAGCTATCCAAAGTCATTCATGGGATCTATTCAATTTTATAATATCCTGTTTAAAATTAAAATAACTAAATTTTTAAAACATTCTCGTTTCATTTTCAAATTCTATGCAACAATATCTATGACACGCTATGTGGAGCAGTAGGTGGACTGCCTGCCTTTCCAAGGTTAAAAAAATGCTTTATGGGTTTTTCGACCTGGTCTAGTACCTTTTGTCATTGGAACAAAATAAATCACAAAAAAAAAATGATTAAAAGTATAGTTGAACAAATTAAATAAAATGGAGCTATTCTATTTAAGAAAGCTTAGTTCCTGACAATGGCAGTAGTTTTCCACATTTAATTGAGTTCCACATTAATAGTTTTCCACATTTAAGTCAGTAATTGACAACTAAAGACTCGGAAAATATATTGTAGTATAAAATAATTTGCAGTTCCGTACTTACTTAAGCCCGAAAAGGTGATTCAACATAAGTTGCACTCAAGAATATAAAAAAAAAAAGAAAAAAAAGTCATGTTATATTTTAAAATATTAAAAAATCAATTTAAAAAATAAAAATCTACAAAACACAAGTTGTCTCCTACATTAATGTATAGGCATACAGCATTGCTCATTTCTTAGACCTTCATCAGCTAGTAAAATGATTCTTTTGGTATTGGGATCAATGCTCGAAAGATGTTCACGATGGGTTCGGGTCTAAATTCCCAAAAACAAAAGCTCCAAATCAAAATCCGCAAACACAAAATTCCCAAATACAAAATCCCAAAAAATAATCCCCAAATAAAAAATCTCCAATTTATACACAAACTTAGCATTTTTGTGTTTTAAGTTGATGGAAAAGTTAAATTTTTTTTTAAATCAATTTCACGTTTATTTTTGTTCACCATTTTTATACATAAAAAAATATTAAGTACATAATGAAATATTGTCTGATATACATTTCAAATATTCCGACCCAAAATCCAAAAACTAAAAATCAGGATATCTGATTTTTCTAGAAATAAAAAATAATTAAGGTAAATATTCTGTAAAAAAGAGATATCCCTCTTTTTTTATCCAATTCTAAAATCCCTCCTAATTAATTTTTTGAAATTAGGTACAATAGTGTGAAGCAAATTGTGCATGCCCTTAAATATATTTTTTTTTACCAAACTTCCGCTCAATGTTATTGAAACCTTGATTTTCCAGACGGCAATACAAAATTTAAATAGAATACAATTTTTTACATTCCCTCGATTTACGTTATAAATTTGTAATTTTGCCGATATAAATTTAAAAAAATTTGTTGGGATTTCTTTGAAAATTTTGTTTTGGGATTTTGGTTTTGGGGCCTTCTACAAATTTGTGTATTGGGGATGTAAAAGGAGAAGATTGATATTTTTAGAATAAGTAGAAGGTTCAAATATTAGTGTCTTATCATTTTAGATTGTCCAAGTATAGAAACTTAAACTAAGAATTTTTCAATTTTTCATTCACTTTTTTTTATATATTTTTGGCAACAGTATTTTTCGATTGAAGATGGTGGCGATTTCCAATTTTCTTATAATTAAAGCCTACGAGAATGACCCTTTACTATGACATATAATTATATTGAATAACCTTGTCAAATAATTATATTAAATAACCTGTCATCGCTTGTTAAATACAAAAAACGAATAATGGCTTTCTTTTGTGTAGATTTCCAATCATAGACTTCATATAAGGTGTTCATAAAATAATGTTCATAAAATAATGGCACGGTTAACACTACTATCGCGTTTAAGATTACATAAAAGTTATTTACCACACTCTTAGACTCTTCGGCTTAGTTAAGTACCCAAAATTTTATTACATCTTAAAAATTAAATTAACATACACATTTGAGTATCGATATGGACTGGCATCGGATACTGGGGTATCAAATACAAAAAAGGAAATATCCTCTTCTTTCAAAGTCGGGAAAAACCAATATTTGTTTTGCATGCATTCCTGTATACAAAAAACGGAAATATTTCGATTAGGATTTTACCATTGGGGATTTTGTTTTTGTTGTTTGTTTTCGTATTGGGGATGTCGGACTCACTTAACCGAATCGGATAAGTTTCCATAACTCGAAAAACTTTTTAAAAACTATAAATTTCTTCCTTAGCAGTAACAAGACTCTTGGTCCAAAAAACAATCCCAGCTATTTTTGATATTATTAATAAAAAAGAATTGATATAGTTTTAAATGATTGTACTACGGGTACTACCAACCAAAAGTACAAAGTAAAATAAAAAAAACTCAGTTCTGTAGAGTTTTATTCTCTTTAAGGCCATTCTTAGAAAGAATATCTGAAAATATTTCTAAAAATAGGTCTTTAACCGGGATTTAAATACGATTTTCAAAATGTCTAAATACAGAACACTTTTGTTATAGTCCTTATGAAATTTACCAGAAAAATCATTTTAATGTAAAAAATTAATTCCAGTTTACTAATTTTGATTTTAACCTTAAAAATTATTTCAAATTTAATTGATTTTGTTAAAAAAATTTCTTAAAAAAAATGTATCAAATTTTTTTTGAAATCAAATAAATTAAACAAATTTATTTAAAGTGTAAACATATTAAATATTCTTTAATTGTATTACAAAAAAAAAAAAAAACAACAAAAAAATAAATAACAAGATAAAAAAAGATGTTGTTTTGTTTAATTCTTTGAATACAGTATGACGCACCAACCTGCATCATATTTCAAGGAGAAAATCGTTTCAATATCCCAAAATAAAAAGGACTTACTCTAATGAATTTATTTCTGTGTATTGTTCGAGGACATTTTTCTATTCTTACGTCAATAAAATATATTATTTATGTTGTTTACTCTATATAAAGAACACAAGAGCATTTCTAAGAAATGGAAATATTTTTTTTTTTATTTTATTTTTGTATATTTTCTATTTTTATTGTAATTGATTTCTCATTCTGCGTATCTTTATTATTTAAATTATTCGAAAAAAATGAAAACAAACATTTTTTTTTTAAATATTTTTAATTAAATTTATGAGAATGTAATAATATGGATATAGATATGAATGTGGATGTGTTTAATTGTGGATTTAAATGTGGATAAAAAATTTAAATGTGAATAATTATTTATTGAACGTATAATATAGATAAAATCAAAGTATCTACCATTGTAAACTATTATCACGTTCTACTCCAGGTTTGCAATAAAAAATATTAATCACAACTGCCTGTGCCAGGTTTGCAATTTTAATCGAAGTTCACGTATGCAAGCATTTTCAATTGTTTCATACATAAATTTCAAACATTTCCATGCCATCATTTTCCATGTCACATACTCAAAAATATTATGAAGAATATTTTAGAAGAGTTTAATCATATTAACTGCCTTGGTCACAAATATTAACATTGATTGAAATTCCAGAAATTTGCTTATGAAATACCAACGTGCTAAGTTAAAATTCAATGGCAATAGGTAGATTAATTTTGTAGTCTGAAATAGATATTACTTTAATATCAGATATCAATTGTACAAGTTTAATATTTTCATATTTTTTTACATTAGTTTGACTACAAGGTTTGTGATACAAAATACACGAATTGCATTGCACATGAAGAGTCAGGCATAATTTTAAAAAACTTATAACGAATTTAAGTTTCAAAAGTTTGATATAGAATGGTTATCAGCCACAAGTATCGTAATAGAAGTCTGAAGTGATCCCCTTACAACATCAACTTTATGTTATCTTCTTAAATATATCGGCAGAACATTAGTACATTAGTACTGTATAAATCATCAGTATTAGTAGTACATTAGTTTCTATAGATTACTATGGTATATATAGTATATATATATATAATTGTAAAACATATAGAACATGTACAGCAAACAAGGTTTTTAGGTGACGACAGATATAACGAATGATTACGTCGAAGGGCCCATAACTATTAATAATGGAACGAATACAATCTTAAACATCTCTCAACTGTCTTAATTCAAATATTAATTAGAATTACTGACTTGAATTAAGACTGAAAACTCCTCAAAAAATATTCAAGCGAATGAATAACATGGCAAGTTGCTTGAAGACAACTATTTGGAATTACAAGAAAAAATTGAAACAATCAGTGATTAAATGTCTCATAACAGCGATTTGATAAAGCGGATAACTAATTTAGTGATTTTTTAGTATTAAACTTTTTATTTATCACATAATTTTTTAAAATTTGCAGTTTTTGAAGCTTTATTTTATTTGTCTAAATAATACTGAAGTAATAATTTATCTGTCGCTTGTGTTTGCTTTTACATTGTTTAAAATATCAAAAATCATAGTTTGAGATTATTGACCACATTTACAAAGGTATTTTTATATCAAACTGTTTCTGTTCAGAAATCGTAAGTAAACGACAAACATTAATTGCCAAAACACATTTAAGCAAGAGCAGTAAAGAAAACAAAACAGCCAGACTACGGTTGAACTAGGGATTTGACTTTTATATAAATTAACTAATATATATACATTATATTATATCAAATCCAAAAACTAACTCTCAATTTCCTACAGAGTTGCAACAAATCCAATAATCCATTTATAAAGGTATATCGTAACAATTTACTCAACATTGTTGTAATTCAAAGCTTTCAAAAATCAATGTTAAGAATGATGCACGATGCGCGGTTCGTGTCAAACTATATATGGTGTTCTCTGGGTATCAAATCAGAGAGCCGGAACAAAATGCGGATTGAGAAAGTCAATTTAAACAACAAAAAAATCCACCTAACAAAATGTGTATGTTAAAAATGTTATTTTTTGAATAAAATGGGTCTAAGTGATATTTTGCTGATAATATCTTATTTTAAGGATTTATAACTCCTGATCAAAGGGAATTTGGCCAATGCTTGTTTAATGCATTAAAAAACCACCCAAATTTTTATTGTCTTATATAACTGAAATTTGATGTACCAAAAACCAGTTAAACAAGTTTTTGAAGTGTTTTAAAGTGTTTTAAAGTGCTGATAATAAACCCAACTTCCTGTAGAATTTCGTATTTATTTCGACCTTCCGAACCAGTTTTGGAATTCAAAATTACTTACAAATTCAATTTAGAACAAGACGAAACATCAAAATATTGAAGTTAAATAAAAATTTTTATTCAAATAATGAAACCAAGCTGATCTTATGTAGACTAATAGACCAAAGACGGCTAAAACGTAAAATGCAATGGGATCTATAACAATATAAAATATAAACTATAGTCACATGATACCCCTTGTCAAGTTAATTAACATTTTTTTTCCTACTTCACTTGTGTCCATTTAGAGAATGGTGCTTCAGCGAAGCTCTTCCATCCGACTCTGTTCTGCGCTAGATGTTTAATTTCCATCGCACTCTATTCTGCGTCCGGTTCTGTTGTTATTTTCTATTTTCTTATGAACAGATCTGCGTCATGTTTCCCGGGGTCTACCCATTCTTCTTTTGCCCTAAAGATATCCTTAAGATATCATTCGTAGGTCTTCCGAGGGTGTGACCTATCCACCTTCATTTTCCTTGCTTTATTTAAGTACCTATTAATTCTTGTTTTTCCATTTCCCAAATTTGATTTTTCTAATTATTTTGGCCCAAAATATTTTGCAAACTTTTCGCAAGTATTTGTTAACGAAGACCTACATTTTCTTAAATAATTCTTCTTTATCATTGTGCCATGTCTCGCTGCCATGTAATAGCGTTGATTTCACGCAGGCATCATATGTTATGGGCTTAGAATTTCTAGTAATGTGAGGTTGCCTGCCACACAGGCAAAAGTCTTATGAAAGCCATTCTGGCTAATTATTCGCAAGTATTTGTTAACGAAGACCTGCATTTTCTAAATAATTATTCTTTATCAGCCATGTCTCGCTGCCATACAATAGCGTTGATTTCACGCAGGCATCATATATTATAAGTTTAGAATTCCTAGTAATGTGAGATTGTCTCCACACAGCCCAAAGTCTTCAGAAAGCCATTATAGCCAATTTTTAGCGATTTTCCATATCTTTGTTAGATCCTTCAATTGTAGTAATTATACTTTACCAAGGTAACTGAATGCGGTGACAATTTCTATGATTTCGTTAATTAACATATTGAATTGTAAATTATTCCAAATTTAGAAAGAGAAACCAAAAATGAAAGATGTAGGAGATATTTGCTAATGTGAACCTAGTTTTTTTTTCGTACCACTTACAAAAAGCTTAAAACTAAAATTTAAAAAATAATACGTAAAAGCAATATTTTTAATATATGCTTTTATCGAAACAAAATTAGCCCCATAAAAAGTAAAAAATAAAATGGATTGTTGTCAGTCCTGCGATTCTACAAATTATAAAATAAATTAAACTTTTTCGAATATTGTTGATGGAAATTTGGAATATTTGAGGCTTCAAAAATCTTGGACGGTAAAAGAACCATGATAAGCTTTTAAGATTCAGTGTTTTGGTCTTATTAACACATTTTTTACTTCGTTACCAAATTTTTATGTTTCTAGCAATCCTTATCAACTTGGATTTGTTTTTGTTCGTAAGTGGGAAAAAATATCTTAACAGAAAAACAACTAGGAAAATAGATGCTGGCTAATATAAAAGTATATAAAAATAAGACTGCCCGCTGTCTAAAAGACATTGTGTTTAGCTCAACTGAATTCCCACACTATTTATTATATTAAATTTATCAAGTTTAAAAAGAAAAAAAAACGAATCCAAAATATTTTATTTACATTGTCATCATGCTCCCTTATTCAACCAAAGCACCACAATTTCATACCATTGGCAAACATTTCTAGAAGAACATGGTCACACATTTTGATTGCATATTTCTATAAGAAAATCAAAAAAGTCGATATTAAATTAACTTAAATTTTAGACCACAAAATTCATTAATTCAAATTTAATTTTAAAAGAATGCACTTAAAATAATAAACGCAGACCACATCAAAAATATAACAAAAACCACAATAATTAGTGGTAGTCAAAAAAGGTGATTATAATTCACTAATTTTGTACATAACAACACCACTATCACACCTTCAGAATAAACCACAAATAATTTTTTTTTTCATTCTATTAAGAAATCAATTTAGTAATTAAATTTAGACCCAATTAAATTTCAATTTTGTTCGAGAACAATTTCAAAAACTGATTACCTAGAATGAGTAGAAAATACTTAATTTAAAATAATTTCCAATAGTACCAAACCAAATTGAACTGACAAAATTAAAAAGGGAAAATTAAAAGTTTTTCACATTTTTGATTTAAATCAATTTTGAACAATAAATGATAAATTGATAGACTCTTTACAAAAATTCTTAATTCATTGAAGTGCCAAAAATACCTCACAAAATCTACACAGCATTTAAAATAATTCCTCAGCATCACTTCAATTTTATAATTTTATAAAACAATAATAAATCAATAAACTACACCTACCCCCCCCCCCCCCCCCTCTCATAACAATATTTTCGAAATGGATTTGGAAGTGAATAATGGTATAGATTTTTTGATGAAATGAGTCATAGCAGTTGTGTAATTTCTATCAAAAAATTAAAATTAAATCTTCAATACTTCAATTTCTTTACTTCTATATTTTTTTTTTTTTTTATTTTTTTCGTCTAAATTTGGTTGTTAATCTTCACAAAACATTCTTCGAGAATACAAAAAAAAAATCATTTTAATTTTTTTAAATCAAAAACATAAAAAAAAAATTGTGTAACTCTCTCCGAAAAGAAAGTTTCATCAATAACCAATTTCATTTCTAATTTTGTTTTTTTGTTCTCTTCTATTATTAAATAAATTCAATTTAAAAACAAAAAATTTTTTTTTTTTTTTAAAAGCTGTCCAATTACCCACCAAAATGAGTTGAAACAAAATTAAAAAAAAAAAAAAAACCCCCGTCATACACCCTGGTACTGCAAATTTAAAGAATGGAAAATTGATTTTTCAATTTCCCTATTTTACAGGAGGGAACTTAAATAGCGATGATAAAATATTATTATTGTGTGTATTGTCTATATTGTATATATATATATATTGTTAACGAACGGGAACTTTATTAAAACTTTATCGTATTATGTAGGAGAAGAATAGCTAACAGATTTTTATAAAGTGGTGTAATTTGGTAAGGAAAATTTCATTATTCATTTTACTTTTTTACAAATTTTTTGTCTTTCACATTTTTTTTTTACTATTTGTAAATCTTTTTTTTTATTATTTATTTACAGGACCGCCGGTATATTTTTATTTCCAGAAATTCTAAATTTAGAGTGGGGAAAATTTAAAGTGTAGAAAAAAGTGCATTTATTTATGCCTTATATTACACTATGCTGATTACTAAACTTTAATTTATCAGGTTGTCTACAAACAGCTCAAAGTTTAGATTTTGCTGATTACTAGCTACTGATTCATCAGCAACATGTATTAGCATAATCTAGACATGTTATCCGCTGCTGATATCAGGCTTGTAAATGTTGCTGATAAATCAGCAGCTCGTAATATGCGCACAAACAATGCATAAAGGCATTTTTCTACATTGAAAAAATAGGAGTGTCTATTATAATTATCCTCTCTTTTAGTTAATTTATTTCCGTTCCGGATTTATATCGTTTCGTAATGTGTGTTTTGCAAGTAAAGATAATCTTTATATATACCTGTTTGCTTATAAAATTTGATACACATTTTGTACCGAAGCAACATTGACATTACTCTCTTGCAGTAACATTGACGGAAATGATGGCCATAAAAGAAGCCTTTGATTGAATAATATTTAGCGTATTATCTGTCACTTATATCTGTATTTTTGCAAACAGTCACGCAGCAATTACAGTAGTAGGATCGGTAACCGTCAATTCATAGGTAGTGATGTACTGCCGCTTTTCCGCGAGATAGCGAGATCTGGTCAACATTTGCCTATATTGGATTCCGGACCATAGTTACATTCTAAGAAACTGCAAAGCAGATGAATGGAAAAAAGCAGTAAAGTGGAACAATCTGACAGATCCTTCGAGAAATGAATAGTCTGGACACACTTCGTAGGTACCTGTCTTTTGGGCACACCTCGTACCTAACTTTTACTTCACAAAGAAGCAATCAGAGCTTTCCATGGCAAATTATCAAATAAACTAGACTGCAATGTAGCCAAGTTTATATGGTTAATACGAGATACGATAAACGGTCCCTTAACCTACTATCGTCAGAAAGATTATATGTTAGTTGTGAAAAGAGAGAGTTTCGTACAATCGTACATTTTCTTTGCACATGTTTTACATTGGCTTACAAATAAAAAATATGGGTTTTTATTTGTAAGCCATTGTAGAACAGGTGCAAAGAAAATATACGATTGTACGAAACTCTCTCTTCTTCTTTGCAAACTATGCAGAAATTATTTCAGAAAACTATTTTCTAGGCTTTTCTATGGATATGAAAATTGGGTACTTTAGGACTAGTACCAACCTCGCCACTACTTAATACCAACCTACCTACGTAGTACTTAAGTAATAATGATACTCCAAAAGTTTCATCTGCTTCAGAGGTTTTCTGAAAAATTTTCGTTTAAAAAAAATTATGTTAAAACTTGACTTTGGATTTGTGTATTTTTGAAGGTTTAAGAGTTTTAAAATGATGTTTATCATATTTTTTGATGTTTATCATATTATTCATATTCCAATTGTTATTTTGCACAATCAATATTTCATACTGTATTATTATTCCGTTACAATCCGTTTGCAATATTTACTACTTCCGAGTCAAGCAGAAAAGAAGTAAAGTAAATGGCCAAGATATTTGCTCATCTGTCCTTATAATTCAGTAGCGGTAGACTTATAACTTAGATAACACAATAATATTAAACTAGATCTACATTTGTACGAACTGAATGTTTAAATTTGAACGAACAAAATTTATATCTACATGCCCAACCATATTAAGTTCCGCTTTAGGTGAAAACAGAAATTGAATTGCAATAATAAACAAAGAGCAAAACTAAAAATTAATAGTCAAAAATAAATAGTTATCAAGTTATCCCAGGTTTTTTTTTATCTAACTTTAATTCATGATCTCTGCCATTGCTAGAGCATTAGTTTTTTATTACAGTTTTATGCTCTTATTTGATTGTTTTGCACATTTTTTAATCGATGATGGCCTATGGTCAAGTAGTAGATTTCTTGCTAGTGACTTCGGATGACTTCCCAGCTTTGGTGTATATTTTCTTCAAATTTTATCTATCCTTTCTTCTGTCGTAGGGATATTGAAATCTTTGCGTATGTTAGAATTTTTTACATACCATGGTGTAGCCGTTATGGTTCTTGATATTTTTTTTATAATTATCTCAGTGCACAATAAATCATCAAGCATAAAAATCCCAATATGAATACTAAATAAAATAAAACATAGTGATGAATATTGTGACCGATATTATTATTATATCGGACCAATCTCGATCGATATTATTTTTATAAATGCCCTGTTCTGTATTGATATTATTTAAACATGGTAAAATGCACACCAAACTAGAAATGTTACAGAATCTCCAACTGAAAACACAACAGGCAAACCTTGTTTATTCCTGTAATATTTCATTTTTCTTATTGTTCTGGAATACTGTTGTTACATCGATAGTAGATTGTGCAGTCTAAGTTTAATTTATTATGTCTTAATTTTTTTTACAATTACTTATTACTATGAGCTTAAAAGCTAATTTACAATTATATATACTAAGCTATATTGTATGGCTTAGTAGCTTATTTAATGGTTTGTAATACCCCATAAAACAATATGAATTAATAATTCTTGCCAATACAATTTCTTAAAATTTTTCTTTCGAATATTTGCAACTTTTCTGCTAATGTAGGAGACAGAATGAACCAAATAGGAAATTCATATGAAAGCACTGATTTAGCTGAATTAGCTGTTTTAGCACTGAATTAGCTGTTTATAGAGGAGCAGTTTCGTTTTGACATTTAATTCGATATGTAATATTAGTGGTCTTATTCTGGAGTATGTCATTGCTGCTTTTGCGAGTGATTTCTTGGCGTGTTCATTGAATTTATAGAGATTATTGCAGTTTACCCCTAGGTATTTAATTTTTTTTTAATTGGAATACGTGTTCCATTGATTTCCTGAGCCAGCTCTTTGCTTTTTTTGCAATGTTTCTGGGACCCTTTCGGCTAACATTTCTAAAACATATAAGGGACGATTTTTCAATGTTTATTTTAATTCCTCATTTTGCATAATATTTTGCTAATAGTTTTGCGTGCTGGTCTATATGTTGTAATGCTACCTGAGGATCTCTGCCATCACTAGTTATTGCTATATCATCTGCATAAAGCATTGCAGTGGACTTTACTTGATTTTGTTGACTTGTGTTTTGTTGGGGAATATCGTGCAAAAAAATATTAAAAACCTTAGGTCCAATGATCGAGCCTTGGGGCAAACCACTGCTCACTTTTATTTTGTCGAATTTTTTCCCATCAATATCGATGTAAAGATATATATCTCTTAAAAAGCTGCATAGAATTCTAAATAGTGGATTGAGAACTACTTTGCTCTGTAGCTCATAGATTAAGACATTTGTTCACACTGAATCAAAAGCCTTTCACAGTCTAATGATAGCATCAAGATGCACCTTTTTTCATTCAAATTGTGAGTACAATCATTCTGAAGTTTTAGTAGCGCATCTGTTGTTGAATGACCACTTCTAAACCCTACTTAATATTGTGGGATTAAAGTTTCATTTTCGCAGAAAACATCCAGCTTCTCGGCAACTATTCTTTCCAATAGCTTCCCCATATTTGACAATAGAGATATGGGCCTATAGTTCTTCACTTCATAAGAGTTCTTATTTTTAATAATGGAGATCAAGTTTTCAAGTTGGGGATTCCATGCTTTGGGGAAAAGCAGCAGTTATTAAAAATTATTGCCCGGAACTTTATGACATTTGCGGGAAACTTTTTGATCAACAAGTTTGAAATGATATTCGGCCCACTTGATTTCTTTCGGTTTAAATTTTTTACTATATTTTTTAATATAACTGTATTAATAAAGTTACAATATGAGGTGAAGAGAGAGTCTAGTTCACTTGAGAATTCTACTTGACCACTGAAATTTTCAGCTATAGCTAAATGTCGTACAACCATGTCTACTGCAGTGTTTGTCGATTGTATGTTCGACGACTTTGGCTGGAAGAGAAGTAGATTGTGCAATTTGAAAGTATTCGTCCTGTTGAATTATTTGTATAGGAGTGGCAACTACAGCATTTACGTTCGCATATAACACCTTCTAAATTGGCTCCATTTTTTAATTATAAATGTCACTTTGACACTTTCTTTATTGTTTATATATTTCAGTTTTATATTGTCATAAAATAGAACCTCACTTGTTGTATGACAATCAAAGTGTTTGGATTTAATTCTAATTTCATCACGCCCCCCTCGAATTTACACTTTTTTTTTTAGTTTTTAAAACCTGTTCAATTTAGAAGAATTGTAACATTATTTTTTTTATTTTTTTTTTTTTGTTTTTTTATTAAAATTAGAAACTTATAAAGAATGTATTTTGGTATCAGAGTAAATTATAAAAAAAAGTTCGTCTTAATCACTAAGTTCCGTTTTGAAGGATGTACATCATAAGCTCTTACAAAGGATCAAAGTTTAATTTAAAAAACAAAAATTTAATTTCTTTTCTTTTATAATTTATATTTTTGTTTTCATCCAGAATTCATCCAGATGAAGTTGGAATTGTTAATAAAGTTAATTTTTTTTCTCTTTCTTTATCTTAAATGTGAATAAAATAGTGGAATAAGAAAGAGAATATAATTACAAGATTTGAACAATATTAATAAGAAAAAGTAAAAAAATAAAAAAAGAAAGTTAAAATGATAAAAAGTTGATCATCTGTAACTCTGTACACACACATAATATTGAAGATGAGGTCGAAAGTCTTAGAACTCAAAGAAAATTACTTTTCATTTTTTTTTTTACTTGCTGTACAACTCTATATTCAGTCAAGCTCTATTAAAATAGTTCATAAAGTCTTTTCTTATTTTTATTTTTACTTTTTTTATTTCTATTTTATTTAATCATAATCTCTTAGGATTTACTTTTATTTTCACGTCTTCACTACAACGACATCTGATGGACCGATGACTTTTCAAAAAAAAATTATTTTTAAAGAAATTTATTTTATTTTTTTTAATTTTTAATTTTGTTGCACTGTGCTGCAAAATAGTTGACAACAAATCACGAAGTTATAATAAAATTATGAAAGGACGAAAGGAATATATTGTGGACATGTAATCTATAAAGATTATAAGTCAATAGAATTTTTTTTTATGCTATTAAATAACTACATTTTATACAGTTTTTTTTTCAAAATTTAATTTAAAAAAATTGCCCTGGTTTGAAAAATATAATGAGCTTTATGGAATGAGTCGTTTGGAATGTATTGACAATGTGAGGCATCTCTGAAAGAAGAAATATAATTCTCAGAAATCAGAAACAATCTCATAGCATCTGTCAGATCTTCTAAAACATTTCAAAGGGGGTAATAAAGTTAATGGAACATCAAACCTTCGATTAGTTGGTGGTTCTAATTTAGCTACTGAAAGTTGTAAACATTAATGGAAGGTCTTATATTAGCCTCATATACAACTCTCGTTAAACAAAACCGGATCGGCTATACATTAATGTTGCAATGAATGTTTTTAATATTCATATAAGTCGATTTTATATTCAATTCTCTTTAAACAAGGCAGAATGCAGAATAGGTTTGTATATCTATTGTAATACTGCATAATACGCCGTTATTAAGTATTTGGGTATTACTTTGGATGTTAGGTTAAGTTGGAGACAGTACACCAGATACTTGAATTATCATTTCAATAATGTGGTTAGGCAGCTTTATCACCTCAGCTTGTGCTATAATCGTTTAATTCTAAAATTAGTTTATAATTGTTTGTTTAAGTCTAAATTAAATTACGGTGTCTGTTGTACCTATTTGTACCTAAAATGAAATCACTAATTATAGACCAATCGCGAAACTTTCCTTCATTCCTAAACTTTTTGAGTTAATATTGTATGATTCCATTTATTATCACTGTAAATCTTTTTTAGTTCACAACCAACATGGATTTGTGGATCAAAAACCCACAGTTACTAATCTTGTTGAGTCAGTTTCAACGTTTACGAGAAATATGGAAGCAGGTTTTCAAACGGATGTTATCTATACCGATTATAGTAAAGCCTTTGATGTTTTACCCCATGCAATAATACTTTTAAAATTAAGGATACTTGGTTTCCCAGATTTTTTTCTGAAATGGGTTAAATCATATCTAACCGATAGATCTTATAGTATTTTATTTAGAAAAAATCCTTCTAAGTCTTTTTATGGTAAATCCCACAAGGCAGTCATTTAGGGCCGCTTTTTTTTATAATCTCGGTTAATGATGTCTGTTCAGTAATTCTTAATAGTGAACTGAAAATTTACGCGGATGACATGAAAATTTAAAAAAAAATTACTTCTTTAGAAGACGCTTTACATCTACAAGGCGATTTAGATAACTTCTTTAAATGGTGTACAGCTAATAATCTTCTTTTGAATGTGAATAAATGTGCACTTATGTGTTACACACGTCGACGTAATCCGCTTTGTTTTAATTATTCGTTAAATGGTATGAGCCTTTTCAAAACGAGCTCAATTAAAGACTTAAGGGTTTACTTTGACGACAAGCTTATTTTTAAATCACATTTTTGCAATATTATCAATAAAGCTAATTCTATGCTAGGTTTTGTTAAACGATGGTTAAAAGAATTTAACGATCCCTATGTTCTCAAATCTTTGTATTCTAGTCTCGTTAGAACAAATTTGGAGTATGCTAGTCAAGTTTGGCCACCTTTCTATGATGTTCATATTAATAGGATTGAAGCAGTGCAAAAAATTTTTTTAAGATTTGCTAACTTCCAATTATCAAATCCATTAATCTTACCTCCATATGAACTTAGGTTGAACTTAATTCATTTGAAAACTTTGAAATTAAGACGAGAAGTGGTGGTTGTTATTTTTCATACTGAAATTATTATAGGAAACATTGCTTCTCCTCAGATTTTGAATAACATCAACATTAATTCAAATACTCGCCTACGAAATACAAACCTTGACATTAAGTTTTCATAGAAAAATTATGGCAATTATGAGCCAATTCATATAATGTTACTAATTGGTAATAAACACATAAACTATATTGACTTCACACTTTCGAAACAGACTCAAAAATTTAAATTATATAAGTAATCTGTAGTAATTAAAATATGTGTGTAATTTATTTCAATGTATTTTAACTAGTTCTAAGTTGGATATAATTTTAATTTGTAAATTGAATGTGTTATGTTGTATTGTAAAAACAAAAAAATAATAATTATTGTAATGAAGTTTGAGCTAAACTAAATAAATAAATAAATAAATAAAACTGAACCATTTCTTCTCAAGCAAAAACATACTATTCATATTATGTGCAAAGTCAATCGTAGAACCCCAAGTTTTATTTTGTTTAAGAATTTAGGATTACTTCCTTTAAGACATATGCATTTCTATAAAGTCCTCAAAACATTATATAACAATTCTGGTTATGCCGCAGCTAAGCTTTATGGAACTTACAATTTAAGAGTAAATACCAGAAATTTTGCATCTATTCCAACGATCAATAAATCACACTTTTGTAATTTTTATATTGTCACTGCGCCTCGTCTATTCAATAAATTGCCAGAAAAATATCGAATACAGATTTCTTAAGAATGTTAAATCATGGCTCTTATCTTTTGATAATCACTCTATTGAAAATCTTTTGAACCCAATAGTCTAACTTTTTTTTTTCTAACAGTTTTTTTCTTTTTGTTTTTAATATTTTTATACTTTTAAATTTCTATTATTCCAAAATTTTATATTTTTCTAAATATTTTATTACTTTTTTAAACTTTTTATATTTCATTTGTTTATATAATTTCTTTTAGAGTTTTGTTCTAATTTATAATAGCATAAGCATAATAATTATTTTATTATATTAATATTTTATTCTATTTTACATTCAATTTCCATATTAATAAATTGATTTGTTTTTTTATCTAAGGATTCAATCGTCACTTATCATTTGGATAACAGATTGAACCTAGCTATTTCATTAAACTACTGACTAAGAAATCTGAATTAATTTGTTATATAAATTTGTAAATTTAGTATGTAAGTTAGCTTAAGTTGTTAATGAAATAAAGAATTATTATTATTACTGTAGATAAAATTATATAAAAGTTGTTGCGATAATTCAATGAACTTGAATAGATTCATTGCAAAGAATTTTTTTTACCAAACAACGTTTAATTACCTGCTTGGTTACCTACCTTAAATACCTCATTTGCTTACTAATGTGTTATTAACTGTTGTTCTCTCGATTTATCAAATAATATCTAGATATAAGAATATATATTTTACAGATCAAACAAAAAAGCGTGAATCGTGAAGCCGGTCCAAAAAATCAAATATTACCTAAAAGCTTACTTAGTAGGTTCAAATGCATCTACATACGCAACGCAAGTTTTTAAGAAAAACTAATCTTGTGAAGAACTGAACTAAGAATATGTTTTGGAAAATATGGTAACATTGTTTTCATTAATGCAAACCTGCAGTCAATCTGCATATTCTGAGCTTATGAGCACACATGTCAGATTTGCTGAACGCTGTTCATAAATGCAGACTCTATGTTTACTGGGCGTCAACTTGCAAGAATAAAGTTTTTGTTATGTTATTTAAAAAAAATGTTATTTTCAAAATGTCAGTATTAATGGACAGAAACTTTGTAGAATTGTCAAGTAAATGTAGAATATAGGTAAAGTTTGTATTCATTATTGCAAAGTACGTCAATTGGTGGCAAACTTGTTGTCAGTTTGTTTCATTTATGAATACACCCTAACTATATTGTAGAAAAATAAATTGAAAAAAATACATTCAGTCTGTCATCAGTCGCATACATAATTTACAATTCTCAACAAATTTCACTTTTCTAGAATGTATTTTCATAATCATATTAAACAGTAGTATAAACTACTAAGCTGATTTTCTTTCCTTGTCAAATTTCAGAAATATTCAAATTATTGCCAATTTTAATCACTAAAATCAGAAGCTTCCGGCTTTGAATTTATTATAAACTAGTGTACGCCCGCTTTTTGAAGTCATTTCATTCTAAACTGTTTTGTATCGCTTCAATTTATTGTTGGTTCTAAAAACATTTTTTTTATTGATTTATCTAAGACAGCAACCGCATACGTAATAATTTATTTAAAAGAAAAAAAATTAAATTTAAATTTAAATCCGGCGATGAAAAAATTCAACTCTGTACATTGGTGAGTTGAGACAATTTTTTTATATAATGTATGTGTATTTGTATACATATTACAAGTATACAATGGACCTCATCGGTCTAAGTGTATCGGTGTACTGTCGGCAGCCACTACTACCTACCATGTGTATACTTAAACATGGGGTAAAATTTTAATTTGACATTTCTAATTGAAAATTAAAAAATTTTGAAAAAATATTTAGTTTCGCTGCGTCTCCTTTTAAATGAATATAATTCGAATTAAAATCGATTTTGAAATGGTTCAGATATCTCTATCGTATTTTTCTCAATTTACAGATTAAATATAATAATTCTCCATCTTTTTTTTTACTGTAATACGTTTATGCAAATTTCTGTAATTTTATTACTTAATTTGAATCAGGTTTATACTTATAATGATAATTATGAGTCAAATAAATTATGCATGTTTTAAATTGAGTCAAATTACAGAAGTTTTCATAAACGAAATATTGCAAAAGCTAAACATGCAAAAATTGTATAACATGCATTGCAGTACTGTCATTAGTATTTATTTATTTTTAGATTAATCTGCAGACCAACTACAGGCCCTATTAGTATTTAATTAAATTTATTTATCTATTTAAAAAAAATTGTAAAATGGCTGCACTACTAGATTGTACTGTGCTCTAAACTATAATTTTGTAGTGATTGTTTTACAGTGCTGTTATTACATAAAGTTAGCAACGTTTATGAACAAACTTAATTAGGCAATTTTCGTTTATGAATAAAATACTTTTGCAGTTGTAGCAGTAATGCTTGTTTATAAAAATTGTTTAAATACCGGATCGTTGCCACAAATATTTGGCGGAATTAAACATCACTTATCATTTCGACCAATGCTGAGCGATTGATTTCTATCCTGTTGCAAATTTAAAAGTTCCTTTAAATCTGTTGATTTTTCGTCTTTATAATATAAGTGGGCGGTCTCGAAATCTTGAACCTTTGAGTTTGCGTTGGAAGATTATCTGTGCTATTTAGATCTTATTAATATTAACATTCTATATGTTATTAAGACTAAATCTTATACTAACTAGTCTGCATTCTAGGATTTTCTGTGTTATTTAGACTTTATTTATATTGGCGACTATTTATATTCTTTTTCTCTTTCTCTCTCTCCCCCTCTCTCTTTGTTTCTCTCTCTTTGTTTCTCTCTTTCTCTCTCTCTTTCTCTCTCCCACTTTCTCTCTCTCTCTTTTTCTCTCTTTCTCTCTCCCACTTTCTCTCTCTCTCTTTTTCTGTCTCTCTCTAAAAGACCATAAGACGACAATAGTACAAACATTATTATTTGATTTATATTTATTTACTATATAAAGAGTATTCACGATTATGAAGTGATGAAGTGTAGTAAGTGTAGATCTACAATGATTTGTGCAACGATTTCGTGAATGCTCCATTGTACTTTTGATTTTGCCCTCGGTGTTGAATTGTGACAGCGGATGATATGAATTTAATTTATAAGTAATAAGTCACTTTTAACTCACATATTCATAAAATAATTTAATCAAAATTTTGTTTCAATTTAAATTTTGGATATAAAAGATTATCTCTGTGCTTATGTCAGCCATTTTCCAAATATATGTATATTGATTTTACAAATGTCAAACTTAAAATGTTTAATAGCAACTAACGTACAATACTAAAAGTAAAATAAGTTTGAGTCTTGTAAAAATCTACAAAGTCTTATAGAATATTTTTTCATACAAATTTTACAATGAAAATACACTTCTTCACCTAGTACAAGACTACACCTTCAATCAACACCTATTCGGGCATACCATTATTATATAGTTTGATTATAAAAATTTTTTGATTAAAATCAAAAATACGAAACTTCACATATGATTGATATTCTATACATAGAATTACAATCTGGAATTGAAAATACAGTAAAATAAATCAAATTTCAATACGCATGGACAGACGACAAATATTTCACAATGAAAAACAATTCAAATTGGATATAAATTTGGTTTGAAAAAAAAAAACAGATATATATCATAAATAGAGAAAAAAGTAATCATAAAAGTTTAAATCAGAGACAATGTTGCAAAAAATAAAAACTGAAAATAACAACAATAACTAACACAAAAAATTAAATTTAACAGAAACAGAACAGTTGCAAAATCAGCAGGTCAATTGCACGAAAGAAAATAAGACACGTTCTTTTTTTATATCTTTTTTTTTAATTCTAGTTTTTTGTTTTTTTTTTTTTTTATTGTTGTTACTATAAACTAGTTTTTTTTCCTTTTATTTCAATCTAAATTCATTAACTACTGTTGTGTCCTTGAATGTATATACGTATATATGTATTTATTTTATACAAATGTATATGAATTGCAGGAAAAATGAAATTGAGAAAATATTTGCTCGTAAAAGTTGCTCACTGTTTTTTATTTGAAAAAAATTTTCTCATTAAATTCGTCGAAAAACGTTTCGTGAAAGTTTTTATTCAATTTAAATGAAGTTCGAAATTTTTTATTTCATTTTTAATTTAATTTTTTTGTTTTATTTTCTATTATTTTTTTTGTTTTTTTAGAAAAGTCAATATTTAGGAAAAGTTGGTTAAACAAAAAAATACTAGGTACCTCTAAATGTAATAGATACTATACATAACCAACACAAGGTACATAACTATCACGATATAATTTTTCTCAGGCATTGAATATTCAAAATTAATATTTTTTTGGAAACTGTAGAGAATTGAGAAAAATTTTTTTTTTAAATTTCAAAAATGTTTAACGGTTTTTTTTTACTGTAGAGAAAATTAAAAAAAAAATAATATAGAAACAATTCAAATTTAGGAAAAACTATACAATAAATCCAACAGGATAAATATTTGTCAGTTTCATTTCAATCCACTTTTTAGCAGAAATAAAGCAATAATTAACGTTCATAAATTCGTTAAATACTGCAGATAGGTAGAATAAAAGTGTGGATTTATTTTGAAAAATTAGGTGAATAAAATCATTTTTATTTATTCCCTTTCGGTAAGATTTGTATTCAGAATGATGTTATTTATTTTTTTATTTGTTTTTTCTCTTGTAGTAGTAGTTGAATAGTAATAACTGAATAGTAGTAATTGTAGTAATTGAATCTTTCAAAACGAAAATGACAACGCAATTTATAACAATAGTGACCTTTATGGTTTATTCAATTCTTACAATTTGTAAAAAAATTGGGTCTAGTTCATGGATTTTACACTTTATATTGATTGTTCGTTCATATAAATTTTCTGCTTACATGACTGCTAACGACTTTTTTTAAACCTTCTGGTTATTGGAACTTTTTGTAGATCTCCTAAGGCTTGTGGTGTTAAATCAGTCTGGTTGCATTTCTATTTTAACATATTTCAAGTTCTTCTGTAACCAAGGGTATATTCAAATCTCTATGTGGATTCATATTTCTAAGGTACAAAGTGATCAAGTTATTCTATGTACCTGTTCGATTGTGCTATGTTCAGGTTGAAAACCAGTTATTTGTAACTCAAAATTTCATTTATATACTCTCGAAATAAAACGGAATTTTTTTTATTAGAGTAAAATTCATAAATTAAGTGGAAATTTAAAATGAAGGAATTCCGTCGAGATGATGTAACTAATGACAACTAATTTCCTTGTTCAAACTACAAAATGCACGTTTATAGTGAAATTGTCACGTTTAGCAGTTACAAAAAAAATTCCTTTGTTAAAGTAATTTTGTTAAATTTATTTTTGAAATATTTTGGATTTTAGATTAAATAATTTCAATGGTCAAGTTATATTATAGAACACGTAATGTACAACACGTACCAGTACAAAAAGTTGTTATGCACATAATTTTTTTTATTTTGGTGTATTACAAAAATAATGATGTGAATTTATTTCTTAGTCAGTATTTTAAGTTAAGAATTGCAATTACAATTAGCACGGGTGTTATATATACATTATGTATATGTTATTTGTTATATTTATCAGACATAAATGGTAGTGTAATCTATAGTTTACAAAGTTATTGATAGTTATTATATGAAAATTATATAGACCACAAAACTACAATTATATACCACAAAAACTGTTACAAAGCCATATTTTTATAAAATATTATATTTTAAACAAATTTTTGTTAATAAATCTTTGTCGCGACTACTTCGTATATTTTGGACAGAAGCGAACTGAAAACTTTTATTCAAAATCAAGTAAGAGAAAAGAAGTTTGTCCAGAAGGGTCAACGTGCCTTTGGGCCACGAAATGACTAATGACAAGTCGTAATATTTCCAAAATTAAACCATTCTAATTTTTAATAAATTTTTAAAAAATTGTTAAAATAAGTCCCAACCCTATTAAATATTTTGTGCAAAGTAATTAAAAATTATTATTTTCAGAACGGAAAAACATGCTAACTTTTATATATGTAAATATTATATCAAGAATCATTTACTACGAACTATCTTAGATTTGAACTAATCGCGTTTGTAAACAATTAGAGTTGAGACAACACGGTCTTTTGTTCAGGTTCGATGTTATGATTACCCAAGATTTCCTGAAACAATTTTAATTCCATTAAATTTTTGATAAACATGCTCGAACAAATTCCAGCCCACCAGTTCAACCTACTAACTCTAATTATAAAAATATGAATTAATAACTGAAAAATATCAGGGTTTATTGTAAATTTTTTTTTGTATACCTATATACCTAAGATCATATATTTTTAAAATAATTATATTAATTTCTAACATTTATTCTTATTTTATTTTTCTTACAGGTAAATGATGTTCAAAATATCGAATCAAAGGTAAAATCGCATATTTTTATCCATGAGTTTTTATTTATTTACCACTTACCACTATAATACTTGATTATTTCAGAACCCAGTAATGTATTTAGAGAATTGTGTACCTAAAAGCAAATATAAAGAATTAGAAATTTAATGAAAAGTTAATGGAAAAACGATAATGAGTTCTATCTATACAAAATTACAAAATTTCATTTGTTAATTTGTTCGAAAGGTTGAAAAATCTCGAATTTGCAAGCTGCGGTACTCAAGAATAAAATGTTCATCATTTCAAAAATCTGAATCTCACTTGTAGTACATCAAAAACACAAAGGCCAATAAAATTGTCAACACTTCCAAAACATAAAACTCACCAATAATACACCAAAAAAACAAATGTCCGTATTCTAATAGCCATCTCATAAAAATGACGAATCTCAACATTTTCTGACTTCAATAGTCGAATAAAATTGTATGATATTTTACTGTAATAAACCGGCAGCACTCTATTTTTCTCTCATACTTTTTTGTTATGTATGTACTTTTGGTTTAATATTTTTTATTTAGTAAATAACATGTGAGCTGAAAAGTAAATATTCATTGGTGAAAAAATAAAAAAAAAAAGTAAATAATTAAGAATTGGTGAAAAATATGAACATTTTAACGGTTAAAAAATATTAGAAAAAAATAAATTGCAAAATAAACAAATATTAGTTGTTTTCTAACGTTAGAGTACAATTTTTTGTATAAAGAAGTCTGCAATTAGTATACGATTAACTCGTATCTGTATGATAAGCATATTAGTAGTTATAAAAAGAAAATATTGGATTATTTTCGACAATTATAAATACAAATTGTTTGTTTTTATTTCGTTTTCTATTATTACTAGTATTCAAATTAATTTTATGAATCCATTTTTTTCAATTATTTTATAACCAAAACGCCATTTAACAAATTTCAAAATAACAGTAACTTTGACATTTTTCGAAATATGTTATTCATACTCATTAAAATGTAACTAGACTAGAATAAAAGTAACTAGAATATACCCTGATACTCATAAAAAGTAACTAGTTATCGAAATTGGCTTATTTCAATCCTTTATGCTTATCGTCATTTTTTACAACTATCGTAATCGAAAAATTTATGTTTTATAAAAAATTACAGTGCAATGACTATCAAAATACAGGGCTCAAAATATATTTGAAATATCAAATATTCTTAGAGTTATGAAGCCACTCTTTTTAATAAATACAAGCTGGTTAATTTATCAACTTAATTAAAAATAATCTAACATTGAATAAATATTTTTAAAACAATTCAAAATAATTAATGAAATTAAGTATTAACTCTAAATAAATTTAAAACCTGTACTATATTATTTACCTCTATTTAACACTTTGATTCATTTTAACTAAATTAAAATAATGGTTAAATACAAGATTCATGATTCATATAATTAAAAAATATAATAAGAATTATAAAAGGGTTTTTTACTCTCTTTAAACTCTGTATAGTCTCTCTTCTATTATTAATTTATTATTAATTTTTTTCTCAAATAAAAAATACAATATACAAAACCAAATTATTATCATTTAAATGCAAAACATTTGGAACGAACACAGTATAGATAATACTTAAAACAAAAATATCTAATTAAATTTTATTATTATAATTAAATTAATTTCACTAATTTCCATAAATTAACCTTATCCTTTTGTAAGCTTAAAAATATACCCTAGAAATTCACTAATTAAAAAAGTACAATCAATTAATTTTAAAAGCATTTTCTGTTTTTTTTTTAAGGCTAAACACTACTAAGACCAGAAAAATTTACTTTAAAATCCTCTACATAATAATAATACTACTATGTTCTTAAAATTCAACTTTTATCGTTGAAAAATTCCACCTGAAATAAAAAAAAAACAAAAAAAAACTGCATTTTCCTAAAATAAAATAAGAGAAAAAAATATGCAATAAAAAAAGAGAATTTTCATACTACAGCAATAAATAAAGAAAACAGCAGCCAACCATTGAAACCAAGTATTACAATTTTACCACCTAAATTTTTGCTGCATTAAAAATTTGATATTTTATGACTACAACATGTACAAAAAAAAAATAAAAAAAAATAAAAACAAAAGAAATAATAATAAAATTCTTGATACCGTTATAATACTGTTATGTGATAATAAAAACTATGTTATATTACATTGCATCCTTAATGTTCTCTACTATATAACATTTTTATTTTATTTTTATATTTTTATTTTTATTTTCTTTTTTTTTTTTTTTTATTATTGTTTCTCTTTACATTAGTACCTCACTTTTATTATAGGTAGTTTTGATTAAAAAAAAAAATAAAATAAAGAAGAAGAAAATTATATTGGAGGTGCGGTACTCTGGCTGATAATGACTTCCGAAATAAACAACACGAAAACTACCACTAAAAGTGTAAATGTTAAAATATTTAGAGATGAGGTTACCATATTTTGAAAAAGCAAATTCGGAACATTCGGAATTATATAATATTTTAGTCAGTATTGTAAGATCAATTCTATTCAATCAAGATTGACTGAAAGCGATCTATTTTTGAATTTTATTATAATTTCATTATGAGACAGATTTCTTCAATTAATATTGATATTTTGGAAATTAACAGAATTCCTCCATCAATGCTTATTCGACTAACTACTGTTCTCTACTATAACTCTTTAGTACAAAATGTATAGACTTTAAAAGGATTAACATACACATAGAAAGGTTGTTTGGTTGGAATTTTATATTGGATTATTTTGTTTTACAATTATTGAGCAATATTTACCTAGGCTATCTTATCAGACGAAATTTCATATATTTTGCAAATAATATACAAAATACAATATATAATACAAAAAATAGTAATAATAAATAGTACAAAAATTAAAAATAAAATCAATTAAATTTTAATTTTTGTACTATTTATTACTACTACATAAAAGTTAGTTAGTTAGTTTGATAAATGTAAGATTCTATGGTGTGCCACAGTAAAAGGATTAACCGATCGAAGTCGAGAATTGGTGTTAATAACAATTTTATTAGAAATAGGTGGAGAAATAATATTGCGTTTAACAATTTCAACAATAAAAGTTATATCAGCAATTTTCCTCCTTTTCTGTTGGGTATCCAAATGAATAAAGTTTAATCGATGCTAATAAGGAGGTAAACGAATGAGATCTTCCCAAATTTAAAAATTTGTTACATATGGTACATATGTTTTGGTACAAAAGTAATTACATTATGTTCAAAATTCTAGGATTGTGTCAAATTTAATTCATTCAAATTAAATTTTCTAAAACACCGTTTAAAAACTGATTATCCTTTTTCTATCATTTTATGAAAAAATTAATCAGTGAATGTTTGAAATTTGAACTATATTGAAATAGAAAGTCAAAATACATACACTGGGAAATAATTTTCCCTCTATGGTTAATTTAGTTTCACTTCAATTATCAAATAAAAAATCAGCCTTGTACTCATACAAATTGTTTTTTCTTTTTTAATTCATTACTTCTGGTCACCCTACTGTACTATATTGCAATGCATTGAGAAAGCCATGATTTTGTCTCTATCAGAATACTTTCGAACAGTGACATAATATATGTAGATAATGTAAATAAATAAGTAGGTACATAACATCTATACACTTACTGTAATAAAATAAATGTAGTTGGTAAACTTTAGGTTTTAAAATAGACTTTATTAGTTTTTAGCTTGTAAGTATTTACAATATACTTAATAGTTATATTCCTGTTTTGTTTTTATTTACAGAAAATAAAAAAAAAGGTATAAAAAAACTCATAAAAACAAAAGAAGAAAATGATTGAAAATGATGTTGAATAAATTGAGTTTTTAATTTTAAAGAATTTGAAATTTTTACAGCTCTATGACAACAATTTTTTATTATACTATAACGGTATTTTGGATTATTGATTTAAAACTGAAAACTTTTTTTTAATTAAAACTTACAAAAAACTTATATAATTAAAATTGTTTACATGTTAAGGGTTATGAATTTCATTCATTATATTTTAACGGTTGACAAAAATTATATATACAGAACTTTGAATAACATGCCATAGCATATAGGGTAATTGAAAAAGTTGTAATATAAGAAAAGTCATATGGAAGAGAAAAATCTAATATTTCTGATCCTGTTCAAGCAAACTTTTTGTTTACTTCGATTTAGTTTATTGTTTATACGCAATGTACCAAATATTAGTATTATTTTTCTAAAAAATCATAGCGTACAGATCCACCTCATATAAATGAACATGAATTCGGTAGTTCAACCAAAATCTTATCTCTAGGCGTTTATTTAAATTTTATGGTATGTTCAATATCGTTGCATCGAAAACTATGTTCATTACTACTTGGAGTTACATTTTTTTTACTTTATTTAACATTTAACCGTTGGGACAATACTTTTTAAAAAATTTTAGTTTTTATTGTCTCAACTGTTTAATTTTCTTGAATTCGTGTATTTTTATTAAGCTGGATTATCATTCAATTAGATATAGCTATGGTTGTTTTGGCGAGATTTGTACTTTTGATAAGCCTCAAGTCATCAAATTTTTTTTTCATAAAATCAAGATGTTCCCATAACCAATACGTAAAGATGTTTCCATAACCATTTCTGCAGGTATGCAATTCAAATCTGATTTGAAATTTGATCTAAGACCCAATAAAATTATTAGTAACTCCTTGTCGCAATTATTAATTATTTTAGGTGTTAACGTTGCTTTGATGGTTCGATACCAATGTTCAATAATTCTATTACTTTGAGGGTGGTTTTAGGTTATTCTAAGGTGTTTGGACCCTAGCAAGTTATTTAATTGAAAAAATAATTAAAATTCGAATTGACGACTTATATCGGTGTGTATTATCCTCAACGGTACCCCAAATTTAGAAATCCATCCAGAAATAAAAATCTGACAACTACTTCAGCCGTTATATCCGGTAATGAAATTGCTTCCGGCCAACAACAATATCAGTCAATTGCTGTCAAAAGTTATTGGAACCCATTCGCAGGTGGAATCTAGGGCCTACTAAATCTATATTTACATGTTCAAATCTACTCGATGTATAGGCGCATACATTTGAAGTAAGCTTTATGTAAAATTTCTATCACCACTTTAACAATGATAATTACAATATTATTTACAATTACATACTAAACGATAGCTCAGTTTAACAATTTTAAGAATTAGATATAGGTTAGACGTAAGATGTACATTAACAGATTACCTACGACATGAAATAATAAATAAATAAATTATTTAGTAAGTAGTATATTTTTAAATTAATTTATTCATTAACTTGTTAATCTCCACAGTCGATCTGATGGCTTGACTACGAGCTATAAAATTTGTTTTATGGAACTAATTTTAATATACAAGCTACAAAGATACAATTTACAGGTTTGTAAAGTTCATTCATAAGAAGCAACAGATATTATACCAAATATACTCCGGATTGACGATGGGGTATGCTTAAAGAGGCAGAAGTGAAGTCGTTAAGAAGGTGTATAATGGGCCGTAAAGCGTATGGGGGTTTGATAAAATTAAATGTTCTCTTTTTATTTTATCAACTACCAACTATACTTCCCTATTCTTCTTCATATTTAACTAACCTTACTAACATAAAAAAATTTCTCTAAAATACTGCCCAAGATCCCCTATTACATTATGAATTTTAACTAAATCAAAATTATTAAAAATAAAACTAATAATTTCTGATATTATCAGTAGGTACTATTATACACAATAATTATATACTTTAAATAACATTTTGCAGTCATCACGTTTTCATTATATCAAAACACTTTAATGCCATTTATTTTAAATATTAGTTCACATTTATTTATTTACAACAACACCAAGTGTACTTTCTATATGTCACATTGAAAGGCAAAAAAGCATTTATTTTCTTATAAGAGTGTTTATAAGCGGATATAAATACCATTGCCAATGTTTTAGGAAATCCATAAAGAGTGCTATGTTTTTTTTTGCTTATATTCTTCTATTCAAAATTGCATTATTTTATTGTTTTGTATTTTGTATTTTTTTTTTTTCAATATTTCCAGTTGAAAACTCCTTTATTTTTCATTAATTCTTATTCTTTACATTCTTTTTCCGATTACTTGTGCCAAAGAAAGTTTTCTTTAATTCAAATCTCAGTATTAGATTCCATAGTCTCGTCTCGATCAACAAAACACTTTTTTTTTGCTTGTTAAAATAAAAACAATTAAAGCCGAATAAAAGGAAATACGTTTTCAGCAGCAAAAAAACAGAAAAGAACATTGACTTTTTGGTTTTATAGGTTTTCCAGAAACGAGAAAAGAGGATATCAGGATTGAGTACTGAAGTGAAACATTTAATTCAACTTTTTAATTTGCGAAAGGTTTTCAATTGAGAAAATGTGCAAATTACAGAGAAACAAAAATATTCGTTGCCATGTTGTACATAGAGAATGAGTGATTTCTGCGCTATAACAAAAATAAAACGTGATGGAAAAAGTAGAGGACAGAAGAAACAATAATAATTGGTTAAGGATGAATCGTATTTTTATCTTTAGAAAAAAAAAAACAAAAATTATTGAAGGACCAAAAATAATATAAAAAGGACTGAAAATGGAATAAATGTAGTACTGTGTACTGTATATAACTTGTATAATATTCACGGTCCAGTTTTAGTTTTGAGAAGATAAATTTTTTTTCATCAACAGGATATTCACGAGTTATTAAGTAATTTCATATTAAATGATTTTAAAAAAGTTATTAATTGAATGTTTTACTTTATTAAGCAATTATTATTATTATTAATTTTAAGTTAAAAATTAAATGAACTGATTTAAGAATTTATTACTCATCGAGATTGATTTTAGGTACTACCATTACTGTAGAAATAAATGGTTTGAAAGAGCATCAATTAAAATTTATGAATTGTGATTTTTGTTTACTTGAATTTTTAAGATTTCTAAAATTTATTCAATCGCATAGAAATTAATGAGAAGAAAGTGAAAATTTATTTTTACATTGTATTAAAGAATGTTAGTATAAGAATTTATAAAACAAATAAATAGAATCAACAAGAAAATTCTAAATGACTGAGCATCCATCTCGATAGTAATGATGTGCGATATCCAAAAAACAAACTAATATATCGATCGATACGTATCAAAAGGAAATACATCGAAGCATACAAAAATCGGAAACAAATATACCGATTTGAATCGGGAAATATGCCATTTCCTGAAAAAGCTAATAGTGGAGTACAACCAACCAACTGAACTAACTTAAATTGATTTTTAAATAAATATCATAAATATTAGAAAATATTAAATAATTTATTATACCACTTTTTACTTTTTTTTATCAATCTAACTTTATTAAACTTTATTTTTATTATAAAAGACGCCAAGGCAATAATGAACAATTTAAAGCGAAGCGAAGAATTTAAAATTTATTAAAAATATTTCTTTGCTAAATTCCTATACTTGCTTGACTATTGTATATCCGTTTTCAGTACTATCACCTAAAATTTGAAACCATTTAAAAATTAACAATATATGACGAAAAAGTACAATATACAAGCTACATTTACTTTGCTGTCAATTTCCTATACTCCTATATTAAAAAACGGATGCAGTCAAATAATATCGATGTACTCAAATATCACTAACAAAATTATTAAGTTTAAAAATCGACATAATGTGAGAAAAATATAGATTATATCGGCAACTCGATACATTATCGCACATCACTATACCCGATAGTATATTTAAACTAGCGGGTACACGTTGACAATAATCGTAAGCAATTCGAATTGAAACAAAGAGGAATATAATGGCGAGATCGACGATTTTTATCAGTCCAAAATCAGACCCAAGTTAATCTTGTACATATCAATACTTAATTTATATATGAAATTCATTAAAAAAATTTATTTATTTTTATTTATTTATTTATTTAGGTATTCGTTCTATTCTCAAAAAGAGCCTTAGTTCATACAGAGTGATTATTAGTACTTAAATTTTAAATTAAATGTTAAATACACATCATAGTAAACAACAAGTAGAAAGTATAAATAGCAATATGATATTACAAACAAAGAGAAAATATAGTAAGAAAATATATAGAATATTTACAAAATAGAAAAATGTAACAATTATTGAGAAATTATATCATGTATATGAATTTAATTAGTTTACATTTAATTCAGTAGTAAAGATGGTTAATTAAATTTTTTTTATGTATTTTTTAAAACTTTTATAATCTTTATTTTTAATTGTAGTTGGTATTTTATTAAATTAATTGACAGATGTACTATAAATGTTGCTTAGACCTCGAAAATCAGACGCATTTATTGTATTATGTTGATGAACCTCTGAACTTTGTTGAAATGTTGTGTTGGTGATTATTTGTTGGTGTACTCAATTATATATATATGACTCACCTGTACTAATTTTACTTGATCCTATAGCATTAAGATCTTAAAGTTCTCATATAAACTGTTAGTAGACGTTCTAATATTTAAATTGTATAGGTTTTTTATAGCCTTATTTTGCAAGGTTTTTACAAAGAAATTACAGTAAAAAGAGATATGAAATCCAAATATGGTGTACAACATCTAAAACAATTATTTTCTAATTCATTATGGAACATCCTTGACACAATTGTTTTCAATGGGGACTAAACCCTAAACATATGGGATAGTTGCCCTAAACATATGGGATAGTTGCCAAGGATTTACCCTAAACATATGGGATAGTTGCCAAGGATTTACCCTAAACATATGGGATAGTTGCCAAGGATTTACCCAGTCTAAAGCCTTTTTCAAATTTAGTATCAAATGAATAAATCAGGTAAACAGGGAGACTAAATCCAATATCAGAACATTAACATTGTTTAACACAGATCATGGCATATTTAACAAGCGTCTGTTCAATATTAGTAGATCGAACACAGATAGTTGTAGATTCTACTTAGAAGAAGAGGAATCCTCCTCTCATGATATCCTATAAATATTTCTAGGAATACACATCGCCTGATTTTGAAATTGATATCAAAGCAATATAGAGTCTTGCAATAAGAGTGATATGATTTCTTTTAAAAAAAAAGACACACTAATTGTTAAGGAAATTCAAATGTTTTTTATTTAATGTGAAGTACAATCGATACAATTAAGTTCTGAATAAAACGTCATTCAAATGGCCTCCACGATTTATTCTGTAGGAACGAATTCGATAAACTTTTCCACTAAATCCAATTGTATGTCATGAATAGCACGTTCAATATTGACTTATAAAGCTAGAAGAGAGTCTGGTTTATTGCTAAATACCAACGACCTTTAATAACCCCACAATAAATAGTATAATGGTGTTAAATCACAACTTTTTGGAGACCATTCAATATCACAATTTCTTGAAATAATCGAACCTCCAAACTTTTCTCGCAATAATTCAATTGTTGCACTTGCTGTGTAGCACGTAGTCCCGTCTTGTTGGAACCAAATGTTGTCAAGATCAACTTCTTCCAATTTCGACCATAAAAAGTTGGTTATCATCGATCTATACCGCTTTCCGTTGACAGTAACGGTATTACCAGCTTCATTTTGAAAGAAGTACGGACCAAAGATTCCACCAGACCAAAAACCACACCAAACTGTCAATTTTGGTGAATGTAATGGTTTTTCATGAATAATTTGTGGATTTTCTTCACACCAGAATCGACAGTTTTGTTTATTTACCACACCACTCAGATGAAAGTGAACTTCATCGGAGAAGATGATTTTCTCAAAAAAATCGTATCGTTTTTAAGTTGTTCCAAGGCAAAATCGGTAAAATTGTAAATATTACTGAATTCAATGAAAAAAAAAAATGACAAATCATGACATATTACAAATGGCTGAAATGTCACTTCAAGATCATATCATCCCTATTTGAAAACCCTTTATAAGCGTTCATCAAGAACATAAACCTACAATGCTACGATAATAAACGTGGAAGTACAATAGGTCGGGCTTACATTGAATTCCCCATAAAAAAAGAAATCCTTCACACAAACACCGTTAATTACCTTTCTAATTCCATATATTGAAGCTAAAGAAAAAACTGAACTGTATCGTAGCATTCTGGCTCGTAAGTAAAGGGTTCATCTCAAGATTTTTCAGGAATTTTTTTTTATGTTTGTACAACTACTTTAAACTATTAATTTGTAACTTAACTACAAATCTTTATCAACGTAATTGTAAGTTTTCCCGAACAATCAGATTTTTGTAATATTGTGCCAATAATTTTAGCCGATTTCCCAGATATCTACTAAAACAAAATCCATTTAAAATAATTTATTCTAAAAAATAAATTTCAATTTCTGATACTAAAATTGAATTAGCAATTTCTTCACTTACTTTTAATAATGAATATCGTTAATTATTAATCAAATATTTTTGAATTTTAAATTAATTATTAAAATAAAATAAAGTAATAGTCATGGTGAAATAATAAAATAAAATAACATTGAAAAATAAAATTGAATGTTTTAAATGTGTATTAATAATTAAATTAAATTTAATTAAGTTGATTTGCAAATTCATTCATATTGTTTATAAGTTACAATATTACTAATTAAAACCCACACATACATACATATACATATTAATTATAGAAGTGATGAAATGAATATTAATATTATTTTACATTTAAATTACAACTTTACACATTTTATTCTTACAATAAAATTTGTTTTTCTTGTGTTAATTAGAGAGTATATTGTTATTGTTATTGTTATTATTACTCTTTAATAGCTAAACAAAGCTTCTCAATCAGCAGGTACTGAATAAGTTTTTCAATATAAGCTAAGAATGTTGTAAAGTTTTTTCTTTTCTAGTTACACACACCGGTTTTTGCTATATGTTACAAGTTTCCTACAGTAGGTGTGGTGTGTCGTTTCTAGCACAATTTGCTGCTTTAATAGACCTTTAGGCAACTCTTAGAGATTATATATATGTTAAAGATTAGCATAAGGCTCATCTTATTATAACACAAAAAAAAGATATTAAATTATTGTGTTTGTTACCAAATATGAATGTTTATTTCCGACACAACAAATCATACTGGCACGAGGAAAAAGTAATTTGATGTTTAAATATAAAGTTTAAAAATAATATTTTCATTCCATAATGTTTTGTTCAAAAATCTACTATGGTCTAAAAATAAAATAAAATAGTCACAATGTGATAATTTGTTTGTTTTGGGTTGCGGTATGTTTGATAAGTGTATATGTATTACAATATCAACATTAGGTTTTAGGAATCTTTTATTTTAGACCAGAACATCATTTTTAATTGAATTAGCATCGATCGACGCACTTACAAAAATACCTTATTGTTTGTTATTTTATTTATTTATAATAGCTCAGATCGAATATACTAATATATTCCTTTCAGACCTAAATAGTTTTACTTCGATTGCAAAACTAGAATTAAATACGTACCTGGCACTTTATAATTAATGTTTTATTTTTTACACAACTAAACAAGAGCTATGAATAATGAATCAACGCTTTTTGGTTTTAAATCAAAAGTTCAATTATTATGCAGTATAGAAGGTTACAAAGCAGGACGGAACAAAAAATTGGACAGATTGAAATTAAATATTTAATTTCTGCAATCATGTGCATTTTACTTGATTTGACTTTTTTTTTTTTTTTTTTGAGTTCTGGACAATAACTTAGATAGAAGTAATTACGTTAATTGTACAGTACTGCAAGGTTTTACTAATATTTTTATTTATCAAATTTCTGACGCATTAAATGTAACAAACAATTATTATTATTGTCAGGAACTAAGCCTTCTTAAATAGAATAATTCCATTTTATTTAAGTTGTTACCAGATTGTACTATCAATTATTTTTTGTCATTTATTTTTTTCATTTATTTTATCTAAGTGACAAAGAGTACTGGACCAGATTGAAAAATCCAAAAAGCATTTTTTAGCTTTGTCAGATATTGAATATTGGATGTTTCGGTTAAAATAATTTAATTTAATGCTTATTAATGTAACTTAACTAAAACTAAATCTATTATTGAACGATACCTGACACAACATTTCATATATAACAGAGGAAATAAGATACATTTTTACTTATATTGTGACAATATCACGTCAATTTTAAAATACTTGAACGTTATTTAAATTTAAACTGAATCGGATCTAAATATGCGATAATATATCAATACATTTAAATCTCAAAAAATATATACATATATAACAGTGAAAATAGTCGAATATTTTCCTTTTAATTTTACTGATATGCTTATCATACAGATACGCGTATTTCGTCTACTACTTGCAGACTTCTTAAGTGTTTTGTACTCGACTCGACTCGAACAAGTTTTTATAAAAACTATATACATATATTTTTAAACGTATTTAACACGTATTTCGTTATGCCGCACGAAGAGATGCGACAGTAACATTTTCATTCAAGCCATGTCGTACATATAAATATGTGACGGTTTTTATTCAATTTTGTCTAAGATGGTGTTACATCTAAATATGCGATAATATATGAAATTTTACAATATTCTTTAATTCGTTGGCCTGTTTTCGAATAAATTAAAGTATTTATTTATGGTTTTGGATACATTTTTCATAACACATTGATCGGTTCGGTTCGAGTTAATTGAATAACCGCGTTAATGAAAAGATTTTATATTACCAAATAGTTTGAGAATCTGTGTTTTTTTTTTTGTGAACTTTTATTATTTGCCTTTAAAATAAAAACTTAAAAATATCTTAGCCTAGAAAAAATTTAAGAAAAATTTTAAACTAAAAAAACTAATTACTAATAACATTTAAACTACTCTTATTTTATTTATTTATTTATTTATTTTTAACAGTTGATCCTACAAATAAATCTGTAGGCCAACTTTATAAGTCCTTTTCTTATGTTGTTTTTTTTTTTATTTGCTTACTGTTTGGCTCTCTCGTTATTATGAATATATGCTTACATGTTCATATCTTAATGTGTTGTAAAAATAAGGCATAAAAATCAATATTAATATCTTTTTTTGTTAAAAAAACGCCTAGACCTAACTATCTAACTTAATATAATGTTTAAACCTAATATGTAATTATTACCTGATTCTGGTTAAATGTGTTTTCCAACCACCAATTATTATATTTTAATTTTTTTGTCTGTATCTGGTATACGGAACAGATATATTGTATTTTAAGTTATCTCCATTTATGTGGCCCGGATTGTAATCAATAGTTTTACATAATTTTACATGTCTTCCATAGTGATATAGTATAGGGACATGATTGTATAGTCTTTAATATAAACCTTTTGAATTTTTGTCAAGAAAAATGCAATGCTCGGGTGGGATAAATTCTCATTGTGTTAAAATATATGTGATATTAAATGATTTTCTGAAGAAATAGTTTGAGAGCCACTAATATAACCACTTTAATTAAAATGACAAATAATTCATACAATTATTTCTGAAATAATTTGAGAAAGACATTTTTTTTTTAATTAATTAATGCCGTGAATATTAAACACAAAAATAATTTTTGTGTTTTTGTTTTTATTTTTTTTTTATTTTATATTAAAAACTTTACACTATATTATAAAGTACTATTACAGTGTGTACTATAATATTCTTTGAGTTAAAAAAGGATTTTTTAAATCCTTTATTATTAATCTTAATATACAATTTAATTATCCTGTTTAAATAATAATAATACTTAAATTTCTATAGAAATCAATGGCATTGAATTAAAAAACAAAAATAAATAAAAAACATTTGTAAATTTTGAAAAAAAAAAATATAAATTCAAAAGATAAAAGATACTTTATATAGTCATCCTTCTGAATAATAAATGTAATGAAAAAGGATTTAAAGAAAAAAAAATATCCTTTCATGTTTTTTGATTATTTTTTTTTTTTTTTTTCATTTTCGAATTATAATCTCAAGGCCTTTTTGTAAAAGTTATAATTCTTATCATTAACTTTAATATCTTCATATTTTAAATTATTTGCTCTTCAAAATATGAAACAAACAAATTCAAGGATTCTTTGTTTTATTACAAAAAAAAAATTAAAACAATTTTCTTGAATTTGAAGTTTTAAGCATAATAATTTATTAATTATATTTTATTATAAGATTTTTTTTTAAAAAAAATATAATTTAAAAGAAAATTAAATAAAAAAATAATAATAAAATTTTAATTTTAATATTTAAATTATCTTATTTTGGTTTTTTAATTCTTTGACAGGATATTTTATTTATCTAAAAATAATTTAAATGTTTTCGCAATATATTTTTGTTAATTTGTATTTTTTTTTTGTTTTTTTTTTTTGTTTTTGTAGAATTTTATTTTTTCCATTTGTTTGGCTGTTGGAACGAATTAATTACCTTTTTTGAATTTAAATAGATTTCTACATTTGGTGTAAGATATAATAAAATTATGATATGTATCGTAGTACATGTTACTGTGTATTGAAATAAGTTACCGAATTTAGGAACTTGAGTATCTCACAAATAGTACTCTATATAATATATAAACAGCTATACTCTATCTATATCCTATAACCCAAATAGGATATTTTTATTTTCATACCTGTGGACCAACCATTAATTTAGCACTAGTTTTTTAACATAAAATAAATGACTTAAGGCCATCAAGAGGTTCCTTTAAGATTAGATAATAACAAAGTTTAAAAAATTTACTATTTTAATTAATTATTAAGTAATATTATGTTCTATATTTATTTTACAATATTAAATCGTTTTCTTTTTATGTCACAAATTCGAAGGGCTTTAGTCTGTTCAGCGTTTGTGTAAAGTTGGTGATCTAGAAGAGCTGTAGCACCTCGATGTTAACGTGTTAAGCAATTTTGCTTCATGTGTTATTGAAATATTTTTAATTAATACAGACACCTGATTAATGTATAAATATCTGTGTATGCCGCTATTTCTACTCTACCATATCCCTTAGCACCTTGTTTTGCAATTTTTAAATGAATTCAATATGGGTTTTAGTCGCTCATCTGCATATTTGAATAACATATACCCAAACTGGTTTTATTACTTAATTATAAATCGATATTTTATAATGTATTGACAAACGTGAATTTCTTCCTATACAAGTTAATACAATTATATATATAATTTTCTGCATTTATCTGGATGTTTGTAAGTTCGACGGAATACTCCAACACATATATCAATTCCAATATATATACAAATTGTAACATCATGTAATTGTCATAAACATAGTATGTTTTTTATTGCTTATATATGCCATCTGTCATCTGTCATCTCTCATTTGTCATTTGTCATCTGTCATCTGTCATCTGTTATATGTGTAATTTGCCCATCATTTCATAATGATTGTCATGTCATTCTAGTGTTAAATTTAGATTTCGCCATAGAACTTTTTACTTTTATTGTCTTAATTAATTACATTTTACAACTTGAATTTTACAGTAGAACGCTGCTATGATTGTAAAAATATAAAATTATTGTAAGTTTATATTATATAGTTAGATTTTGTATTCATTAAAAATATTATTTGAATTTAGTATTTCTATATTAATTTAAATTGAAATTATTTTTTTGACTAACTTATATTATAATTAATTGAATACAATAGAATCGCTAAGAATATTGATTTAGAATTATTGAGGTCTATTAGGATAATATGTGTTTAAATTTCCAATGATGGCAAATAAGATGTCGTTAAAATGATCCAGTAAATAACCCTTAGGGAATTGAAAATTGTGCACCTTACTACAAATATTCTGTTTGTATGGTAATCAAAAGCATTCTAATAATTCTAATAAAGTTATGATATTGATAAATTAGTAAGCAAATACATATTTTTCTTAAACTTGAAATGTAAAACTCTAATGAAGGAAGAAATGCTATAATTTATTTTGCTTCCGTCATTTATGACGGGTTACAAAACTAGTTTATGATATTTCAATTATTTCCAAACATGTAAAATTAATTTCTTCCATTACTTTCTTCGCAATCAGTAGATTCAGAAATAGAATATCTGAGCCGATAGTCCTAGTAACTAGTACTATTATTTATTATTTATTTTAATTTTTAACAAACTATTAGTAAGTAAATAAAATAAATAAAAATAATAAAGTTCAATGAAGAAATCAGTTTCACTCGTTAAATTCAGAAAATATATCTTAGAGCAAAATATTATTCAAATTCAGCATCAAAGAACATAATATATGAAATAAAACATATTTGGTGAGCAAGCTTACAGCTAAGACATAATTTTTTAAAGTTTTATTTTTTTTTGTTTTATTTTCATTCTCCCGTTTTTTTTTTTTTTTTTTGAAAAATATAAAATTCAATTTATATGCAAAACAAATTCTTTTTTTATTAAGAAACTTTTTTTTAAAAATATTTTTATATTTTTCACAGGAGTAGGAGTAGTAGTAGTAGTAGTAACAATAGTATTTATTACGGTAGCAGTAAGATTATTTCAAAGTTATTATAGTGGTAGTAATATTATCTAGTATTTCTCAAACTATAACTATGTTATGATAGGTGCGATGAAAATGGTTTAAAAAACTGTATGTTTAAATGCTGACCCTTATTCTGATCGCAATTCGTCATTTTGACGTTAAATAGCGTTTGTAATCGACAGAACGACGATTGCAGAATGACATTTAAAATAAAATTTTTTGACATTTGGAAAATTTTATTCTTTAAATGTATACAAGTGAAGCAGGTTGTATTAAAAAAAAAAAAGTGAATTATATAATAGTGAAAAACAATTAAAAAATAATTAAAATTACCTCAGCGCAGACCCAACCACTTTCCTGGTGTTTTAGTTGGCGACAAAGTTTATTTAGTTCTGTTGCGTACTTGACCTATTTTGGTAACAACGTATATTTTTTATATTGGCCCTTTACAATTGAAGGATTACTTTTCATTATATCCACCAATATCTTCAATTGCTTTTCATTGCTGATTTGTTTCCTAGAGAACAGAAATTTTTATAAAAATATTTTTTTTTAATTTTGTCATTATTCTCGATCATGCTACCGATGCGTGTAACAAGTGTCGTAAGTTTGATGATAAAAAAAATTAAGCGTCATTTTGCGTTGATTAGAATAAGGTCGCTGTTTTTTTAATTAAAATTCTCTGGCTGACAGCCATATCAAAAAATTATATATAATACAAAACAAAATTTTAAAATACCATTTAAAAAAATATATTTTTTTTTATTATTTCACTAAGAAATTCCATCATCACAAAAATTAAATTTAAAAAAATTATGAACAAATGCTTATAGTAGTTGATCAAAAATAATTATTTTAATAGGGTCTACGGAGTTTACTGAAGAAAAAACAACCTAACGAAAAAAGATCGAAAAATAAAGCTCGAATCATTCAAAATATCAAAAAAAATCTCCTGAATATATATCAAAGTCCCGAATGATACAAAAGGCTTAAAAAAAATTAGTATAAACAAAAAATGTATAGATTCGATAAACAAATATTCACCACTATATACCATTCTATTGACACAATCTACAACACCTCTATTAAACTGTATAATAGGTTACCTAACCAATTAAAAATTTTGATTTTAAAACATTTAAAAGTAAAATTACAAATATGATTTTTTAGCAAAAATTATATTGTTAGCATATATTTACATATATACATACTTGTTATATTATTACTAGCAAAAAGGCCCGTCATGACGGACGGTAAAATTTTTTAAGACACTGCAAAAAAAAATTGTTATTAATAAAAGTACTCAAATATTATACAAGTGTTTTTGTGTAGTGCAAAACTGTACAACAAATTAAAAAAAAAAACATACATTTCCCAAAAACCGCGTACTGAAAATTGTAACAAAAAATTGATTTTTGATTATTTATCGTGTAAATTTTATAAGTCAAGATGAATAAAAAAATAAAAAATTCTTTGAATATTTTTATTATTTATTTATTTAGAGTGCGCAACTTAATTCCAAAAAGAACAATATTTGTTAAACTATAATGTTTTATCCATATAGATTAGTAATTGGATATTGCCATTTCTTTATATCCAATGCTGCTAAATCTTATACTTAAAAATTTGGTTGGTATACACGTATTTTTTCAACACATTCAACAAATTTATTTGGCTAAAAAACCAAAATTTTTTAAGGTATAGTTACAAAAACTATACAGTTGTTTTCTTTCTCAACTCCTACTTTTTCCAATGTCTAACCTTGTGTCCTATTTATGATAATAAAAAAGGCTAAATTAACGGGGAATAGTCAAAGTTTGAGAATAAATGAAAATTCTGTCGTAGCTGGAGATAAATATATTCTGGGAATAAATTGTTTCCCTTATAGCTGTACCGAATAGGACTTCTGCGATTATTAAGTTTGATTTTAAATTTTTGACAACCGACTTTCATTGCAGAGAACACGCCAACTTTCAAATTAAGTTTATGTGGAAGCATTCTACTTGGACAGCAGCCATTTAAAAATCCCACGGGTTAATTGTTGAATCTTATTATAGTTTTTCTAAAATGCTTAATACTTGTTCGTTAATTGTATTGGATATCAGACATTTTAAAGCAAAGTATCTACTTTTTTGAATAGGCAGCAAAACTATCTACATTTAAACTATTTCCAAAAATTTCTGGTATAACTACGCTCGTGCTTTTCTTTTTTTTCTTTTCTACATATTATCATCATATACACATATCCATGAATTGAATACCTATTTCTTAAATCAAAGAGAACAAAAAAAATTTGATTCAAAACAATATTTTTTTGTTATTTCCTTTCGACATTATTTGCCGTTCTCTCGAAAACAATTTTAAAATAAAAAAAAAGCAAAAACAAAAAAAAACATGAAATTTCAAAAGAGAGAGATTAATTTTATGTATACAATTTTTTCCAAATGCATATGATGGGAGTGATTATTGTGTTATGAATTCTGCTAAATAATTTCTGTTTGTTATTATTGTAATACTAATAAAATGCCACGCTAACGCAGCAGCAGCAGGATATTGCGTTTTATTATATAAGATTATTTAGCTTACTTGCATAATCAACCGAATTATGTTTGTATGGATGGTAAAACTAAAATCAATGTTTGGAAAATGTTTTTAGCTTGGTATTTCACCGAACTAACTATGGGAAATATGAACCAGTTAATTGAATGTTTATGGCTGTTAATGAGTATAAAGATTCTATTGATTTCTCTTTCAGTAAATTGAAATTAAAGAAAACTTTATATTTACATCTACCATAATCTATGTGTACTTGTAATAATATTTATATATGTATGTAATTTATATTTACTAGTACTTAATTTCTATATTTTAAGACTTTTTATTTTATTTTATTTGTAATATCTAATATTTAATGTAATTTTAATTGTTATTTTTAAATTTTTAATTTTTTTTTGTTTTTTTTACTAGATTAAGATATTGTAACTTGTAATATGTTTGAATTAAGCATAAATAAATAAATAAATACTTATTATATATATACTAATAAATTATATTAATTTAAGTGGTTATTGTTTTAAATTTTCTCTTCTTATTCAATCTTTTAATAATGTCTCAATCCTATAAATTAGTTATCATCATCATTAATTATCATAGTTATCAAATTAATTAATTTTTTTATTTTTTTTTATGGCATTGATTTTGATTGTTTATTATTCCGAATTCCGAATATTCCTATTCGTATTCGTATTCGCGAATATTCGCCAAAAATCAATATTCGTATTCGTATTCGCCAAAATGTACACGAATACATACTCGAATATTGTTTTTCGAAAAAATGTTAGATCTTAGCGAAAAAATCTGACGACGAAAAAACGATTTAAAAAAAAATTATTCTACCCACAGTTGTAACAAGAAAATTATTCAAAAGTAAATTGGGATCAAGAAACGTTGCGGTCGCATACAACAAATTATTATCTAATATATCGGCAAATCTTTGGCATTGGTCGTTCTTCAATTTTAAAGTAAAGATTTGTATAGTTTCGTTGAATTGCGATGCAGAGGTTATTTCATTTTACAACAATTTTAAAAGCGATTTGATTAACGTTACAACAGAAGAAATACTTATTTCTGGGCTGAACAACTCTTTTGTAATTTCTTCGAATGATTTGAGTAATTTAACACATTCATTTAATAAGCTCCACTCATCGGCAGTAAGCTGATCAATTGATTTACTACATACAAAGAGTTGCATTCCATATGGTTGCATATTCTTTAAAGACTTTAAGTACTGGTTGTTCTGATCGTTCTTGGATTCTGTTTACTCCTGTAGAGCTCTCAAACCAGGTCTGATAACAATTTGGAAAGAATAGGCATTGTAATCAATGTCCTTTCAATCCGACATATACATTATTCGCTTTATATTTCAAGCACGATATCTCACAACGTAATGCACTTTATTCTTTAGAATATTCCAAAAAATTCATTTCGTTGAATTTATATGAAATATAACACCGAATGTGACTTCTACTAATTCGGCCCAAAGTATAATGGTTGAACGTATAAAATCTGTAGTCATACCGTACTTGTTAAGCTCAAGAGACACATACATGTACCGTAGAGAAATTTCTATTCGTAATCAATTATTCGTATTCGCGAATATTCAAACTCATTATTGTACACATAAGCTCTTGAATAAATAAAATTTAACTGAATTCAATTGAATTCATTTTTCTACATAAAATCTGTTGAAAAAGGGATATATCTACTTAATGCTAAAATTATACATGAAATATTTTTAGAAAAAATCCTGAATATATTTTTTGGTATATCTTTAAGATATTGACCTATTCGGGATTAAAAATACTTTCTGTCTGTTTTAGTTCTGTTTTCTTTCAGTAAAGTGCCATAAACACATTTTAATGAATACAATAATTTAAATTGACAACCACTGATATACATTTCTATTGTAATATTGGAACCAATTTTTACTCAATTATTGTACCTTCCATTTACATTACAATAAGTATAATCTACTATCATAATTTTCTTTTTAATGTTGTTATGATGGACCTTTTTTTATTTGGGTATTGGGTATACCATAAAGGTAGAATATAAGACAACACTGTTAAATAAAAATAAATAGGAAGGAAGGATAGTAGTTACAGACAATGTTTATTTCTATATTTAGTTATATCTGATTATTAAATAACAAAAACAAAAAAAAAATAGAACAACAATACAAAAAAAAATGAAAAAATCTTTAAATTCTAGTATATTTTCTGATGTGGTAAATAATGTCCTTTTGGTCATTTAAATTAATTCCATCACTTTGTTTTGTTTTTTTTTTCATTATTTTCAATTTTTGTAGAATATTTATAAGGATTTAACCAGAAAAGCTGGCAGGCTATTTTCGACTTTATATTGAATTAATCCAGTACATCAACATGACATTTATATTTTTGGTAGTTTTGTTATTCTTAATAAGTGAAAACAAAAAAACAAAAAAAAACAAAAATATCTTTTAGGAAAATTTTTTATTTTTAGAATATTAATTTTTTTTTTTTCATTTTTCTCCTCTATAAATTCGAAAAATCATTAAATAGAAGAAGAATAAAGTCGAAAGGAGATTTGGTTTTACTATGATAAAATGATAAAAATAATAATGAAAAAAATAAAAGAAAACGACAGAAAAAAAATTTGTCGTTTTTATTTTGTGTTTTTATTCAATTTTTGTACTTATTTAAGGATTAGAAGGTCTAATCTAAATGGATGTCAAAAATTTTTAAATTAGTTTTTTTTCCCCATGGTAAAACAATAATTTTATTTTTTAAGAAAATTTTTTGTCAAATTTCATTTGTGCGGTACGGTACATATATTCTAATCCGTCTTAGTTGATTTTCTAAAAAGGATATACAGACTATATATGTATATATATATATGTATACCTACATATTGTGTAGTGAACAAATTTTAATTTTCAAAAGCCATGTTAAAAATTCCAAATGTAAAAAAATAATTTGCATGCTAATTTGCATATAAATGACCTAAGTTTAGGTGATCCATAAGTAGCTATGAAGTAAAAAGTCACTTATTTCTCTTACCGTAATTAATAAAACAATAATTTTTTTGTTTTTACGATACTCGCAAGAAAAATTTTAACGTGTTTGAATTATTAATTTATAACATATAAAATAACTAAATTTTTTTCTAATAATAGGGACTTTTCTGCAACGCGATAAGGCGCCATAAATGCACCTCAACTCAAAGAAATTCCAACATATAAACTTTCTTTTCGTATATATATATATAGTATACATATACATTTTATCAAAATATGCATTTGTTACATTAGGTGCATTTTTTAATGATCCTAATGTAACAAGTGGATCACAGATTAATAAAAAAAACAACTATGGCAATAGATCTCCCTACATCATTGTCCAAAATTTATGTATTGAAAAGCTTTCCAAAGAAATTAAATCTTGTTGTAAAAATGTTATATTACAGATTTTAATCGACCAATGTTTATCCGAATCACAACTATTTTAACAAAAAATGTTAATTTGATTGATGATTTTTACAATATATACAAAGTGAGTTCAACTGAGTTAACTGAGTTTACAACAAATTTATTCATAAAAAAAAATTTTTTAAAACTTTATAATCAAACTTTTTTTATGTTTTATAAAACAAATGTTTGCATATTTTTAACTTTTCCAAAAACGATTACAAAATTCAAATTTTTTAAAATATTGTTTTTTTTTTATATAGAATTGTGTATATAAAATAGAAAATATATGCAACTACCAGTCTTAAAAAACATAAATACGTATATACAGTCTGTGATAGTTTGTTAAAACCATTTTGTCATTATCTTAAGAATGATCATAAAATTGTTTCAAATAATCGAATATTTTCCTCTTAATTTTACTAAATATAATTTACCATACAGATGTATGCAATACGCGTATTTCATTGACTAGTTATAGACTTTTTCTATGTTTTGTTTCAACTCGATTTCCCATGCTTTTTTTTTTAGTAATTCTGTCATCGAAAATCAAAATGCATTTTCAATTAATATCACGAAAATAATAACAAGAAAATTGATTAAAAATATAGCTTAAGCAGAATTCAAAGTGGGCGTATTCAGATGAAATAGATCCATACATCATGTTATGACTTGATTAGGACTCAAAGGTAAATAATTTATTATTATTTTTTTTTTTTTGCATTGATTGATAGGAATCTTAATAGACACAATCAGCCCTGTAATTTTTACTGACTAAACCACAGTTCTCTCGTTAAAACTAGTAGGACTATAACCATTAATTTATTGCTAGTATTATTAAAAAGAAAGTTTACGAAATTCTATCGTATTAAATCTAGTGGCTTAGTTTTTTTAAGCCTTCTGGTTCCATTTTGATTGTCCAGCAGTTGAGTGACTTCAACGTTAAAATGACCCTTCAGACGAGCCAAATGCTTTGCTGCATATCTTTTTATTTCATTTACTATACAAGGAATTTTTAGATTTCTATGCAAGTCACTGTTGCGAACATACCAAGGGGCGTTTACTATGTTGCGCAAGACTTTATTTTGGCATTTTAGTATACAAATTACATGTGTTTGGTTGACACATCCTCATATTTGTATTCTGTACAACCATATCGGTTCGATTATCTGATTATATAACATCTTGTTGTATATTTTGTTATGTATAGGCAATTTCGAATTTCGACCTATAAGAGACGGTACATTATCGAGCTCAAATTTTTTTTTTTTTGACGTGCTCTTTCAACCAAAGTTTGACATCTAATGTTGTTCCTAGATATTTACAGTTGTTTTTAAGGGGTATATTCACCACATTCAGATTTACCGATGGTTGATTTTCTAATTTTTTATTTGTAAAAATTTACATGTACCGACTTTAGCTATCTGAGTTTAGTTTTCATTGTCCAAAGGTATAATTTGTCACTTGCTCGTTGCAATTTATTTGTAGTCACGTCAATATTAAATCCCATTGTCTTCAACGCAGTTTCGTCAGCGAATGTAACTACAGTTATATTTTCCATTTGTGATAAATCATTGGTGTAAATGAAATACTGTATGGAAAGAGTGAATACAGTATGATGAAAGTATATAGGTATATTCGTATTGTTTAGGTAACATACAATTTATTTTTTTTAACATACATTTTATTTTATTTGATTAATCCACGATACCATACTTTATCAAAAGGATTGCGCTACATCTAGAAATGTAATAGAGCATACCTATTTTCTTCTAAATCATTTTCTATTATGTCTGTTATCCTATATTTTTGATCGATTGTAAAGTGTAGAGTCTATTTCGTGCTATCTTGTTCAGTATCATTGTTACATATGTTTCAAATAAATTTAAATTTAATGTAAATGTAAATTTAATATAAATTTAATTAATATAGGATCGATTAGCTATTGTTATACCATCATTACAAATATTTTCGTTTTCATTTTAATTTCGCAGCGGTTTTTCCAATTAAGTAAGAGAAAGACTGTCCATCAGTCTACACCGGTTTTTACTATTTTACTGACTTGTTCTGCCATTCTTTATTGGTGTATCAATCCCACAGGTCAGAATTCTTCAGCGTGTTGTACTACGAACTATGAGCTCAGAATTGTTCAGTGTATTCTGTTTAGAACTCTTAGATTCTTTGATGAACCGTGACATGGCTGCAACTAATTGAGTTTTGTAGTTTTTTATATTTTTTTCTTTTCGTTTTGTATTGAGTACATACATTATTTTATTTAATTTTTGCTGATATGGGAAGTAGGTACGTACTGGCAGTCTAAATTCGTAGATAAGGTTCCGTAAGATATCGCAAAATATTGATTTTGCGCAGATAGTCTAGAAATTAGGGTCTAAAATCGGGTTGTCTTTACTGAATTAATACAAAGCAAATGTAAAGAAGATATCGAATTATTTCATTCTCTTCTTCATTTTTGCCGCCTCTGCTCAAATAATTTGAGTAAACCCCAAGAATTTATACGTTAGAGAGAATTTTCGAACAATAACCATTTTTGACTATTTTTCTAATTGGTCAATAACTGCATGTTTTTTATAGACGAAATATTGATGAAAACGATTAATTACTGATATTTGAGATACACCAACAATTGAAATACATCGATTCGAAAGTTAATTTTTCAAATTAATTTGTATATACCTAGCCCTGATAAAAGAAATCTTTAGGCAAATATAATTGAAATTAATAAATCAAAATAAATAAGTGATTACTTCTCGAATATTATAAATTTTCTGTAGATACTTATAAAAGGGTAAATTTGTTTGTTTGTTTGTTGGCTATACACGTCAACAGTTTTGAAGATAGTTAGTGCTCTGAGATTGTACAAAGTTATTAATGATCGAAAAAGAATATTGACACAGTACTTTACATTACTGTCAAATGACAAGTTCGGGTAATTAGGCCATACAACTAGCACCCATTAGGAATATTTCAAACACTAAACGAGAAACAGACCTGAAAATTTATACTTAGAAATTTTATCAAAATTGAACAAATATACTTTTACCATTGCCATTGCTGTCATATACCTCTTATCGTTCCAGCTTTTACCTGAAAATCAATTTGGGTTCAGAAATAAGCATAGCACTATACACGCTATAAATAAACTAACCTCCGATGTATGCTGGTACATAAATAATAAGGAAGGTGTAGGCGCGTGCCTTATAGATTTAGAGAAGGCATTTAATAGTGTTTGGATTGATGGTCTAATATATAAATTATTAAATTATCAATTTCCAAACAATTTAACAAGATTAATAATGGATATGATATCCGACAATGAATTCAGAATAGTCAATAAGTCAAATATTTAAAACAAATTCGTGATTAAAAATGGTTTGCAACAGGGTACCGTTAACTCACCGATTCTCTTCTCATTGTATTTAACAGAATTGTTGGAACTGCTTGGAAACTTTAAGGGCCCATATTACTCTATAGCATTTGCCGACGATCTAATTATTTATGCCGCCGGCAATAGGGTAGCACAAATAACAGCAAACATTCAGAAACAGTTTAATCTTACTATTAATTATTGCAAGAGTAAAAAGTAAAAATACATAAGAGTAAAAATTTTAGCATATCAAACTCTCATTAGACCCGTTATTTCATATGGTGGACCCATTTGGTTCAACATTAGTGCAAGTCTAATGGAGAAAATAAGAAAATTTGAACGAAAATGCATAAGAGCCTGCGTAAATTTACACAGAAAACCGGAAACGGACTACAAACATTTTTATTAATAAAAAATTTAATTAAATAAATGTTTGTACCAAAAAGCTAGTATCGTAAGATTCGATAATTTTTTGATAAAAACAATTCGTAATCATTTTAATAGATCTCTTACCACAACAGAAAATGGTCTAATATCTCATATATATTACCATAATGAAGAGTACATTAAAAACAGCATGAAAACGGGATTTATAGCACCCGAACATTTTATTTATCTTGATGCTAAAGGGTATATTCAAAACCACGAGCATGTCCCTCTATTATATCACTATAATAGACGGGCTACATGCAAGTGCATAGAATATAACCCGCACATTTTAGAGACAAATTCACTCAAATATGACATGTATATCCCAGATAAGGATAAAAAAATAATAAACACTCATCTCTGGTGGTTAAACCAATAACATAAATAGATTATCTAACTTTAGAACAGGCTTAGGGTAAGTTAGGTTTAGCATAGGTTTAGTTAGATTATAGATGTAGCTTAAGTAATTAGTTCTAAGGTTTTTAATAAAATAAATTTAAACAAGTTTTGGTTTTTTTTTGTGTTTTCCAAAATATAAATAAATATAAAATATTTCTTACGAAAAGACTAACCCACAATTATAAGAATGATGTAAACTAAATAAATTAAACGTAGTTTTAAGGTTTAGTTATTGTCAAACTTAGAATAAATATTAGATTTTGTACTTTTTTCTAATTGTAACACAAAAATGAAGTAAAACTAAAAATAAAAAGTTAAAACAAAAAAAAAAAAAAAAAAACCTCTTATCGTTCATCAAAACTGTATTTACAAAAACCAAAGGCGCTACAGCTCTGAAATTGCTCTGCATTTTAAAAATAAATAAACACGTATTTTACCGTTTCGACCAGCTCAGAAGAATTTATAGTGAAAGTAATTCTTATACATATTTGCCCGTAACTTACTTTAGTTAAAGAAGATCTTAAAGTGTGAAACTGAAATATCAACTGTACAGTCCAAAGAAAATGAAACTGTTACCTAGCCAACGAAATTTCTAAATTTGTTAAATTTTACAAGGTTCTTGACATATTGCTTCATCACCAGCCAAAGCCAAAAGTAGAAGCTTTAGTTATACTTTTACGAAATTCTAGTCAGTGAAAACGATACAATACCAGATTAACAATAAATTAGAAATATAAAAGTATTACATCCTTATGTTATTGAACCACAAATTTAAATAAACTTTTCGAATATTTTTCAGAAATAATTTTTTGGAATTTGGTTAATAAATAAAATTTTATTGGACCCGGACAACGTCTGGTGGCTTTGTTATAATATAAAAATAAAATATTAACATTTGCCCATTATAATTATTGCCATATTGAATTAGAGCTGATTTAAATGGGCGATAGAAAACTATGTATATCGCTAATGAGTGAACAAAAATGATGCAATTTGGTATAATTTAAAAAAAAAATAGATCTAAATTAATGTCACGTACTGTTATTAAAACTATTTTTTATATAAACTATATTGTGTAATGAATATTTATAGAAAAATTATTGTTTGCAATAATTCCAAATAAAACCAGTAATCACGCTTTAAAAAATAAATAAAAAAAAATGATTTTTTTTTTGTGCATATTGCATCTTACATCCATACATACATGTTTTTGGTTTTATTTTAATCCTTTTTTTTTTGTTTTATTTATTTTTTTAGTTTTATCAACATTTTTTTTTTTTTTTATCTTAAAGGATAACTAGGTTATGAATAAATGTTACAAGGACACTCAATGCAGTATAATAAAAGTGAAATTTATTTTTATGTTTATTTTTTAATTGAAAGTAAATTTTGTCTGTACTTTATGGAAATATATTTTTGTTTTTGTTTGGAAAATGGTAAAAATTAATAAAAATGAAAAAAAAAAAAATTTAATTTTTTTCTTTTCTGTTTTGCTGACAAAAAAGTTACTACTAAAGTTAAATAATATATTTTTTTTATTTTTTTTATTTTATTAGAGTCATGTATGCGTATATTTTTTCTATTTTCTTTTATTTAAATTTCACTTCAGTTTTTTCCAATTAAGTAATAGGAAGAACTGCATAACATGATAGTATTTACATACATACTCACAATAATGTTATATTATATGGTTTGTATTGTATGTAGATGGTTCATTTTAAAATTGGGTGCTTTTTTTTGTATTCTATTTGGTTTTATTGTTGTGACTTTTTTTTAAATTTTGGTTTTTATAATAAATAAAAATTTGATTTCAAATTTATTTTGGTCTCAATATTATGATAGTAATGTTAAATTTAATTATAAAGTTAATTAAAGTTATAAATTTTGTTTGTTATTGTAATTTTTACAATTATAGAATTGAAGGTTTCCTTTCAAATCGTTCGATTTGGGTTTCAGTCGTCAACAACAAATTACTTCAAATAGCTTTTAATCCAATCCAGAGCTTCGCAAATGACATTTGAAGAAAATTAAAAAATAAAAGATAAAAATATTGATCAAAAGTGGTTAACCATTAAATGATTAAATTTACTGATTGGTGCAAAAAAAAATAAACTTAATTGAGTTAAATTCGTTCAAAACTCAAAACTGTATAACTATCATTAATATTTGCACCGAAATGTTACCTAACAAAAAATTCGCGAAATCTACACACTTTAGGGGTACGCGTTTGTCAAACAAAGGATTTCGAGTGATCATATTTTTGATGTCGTAAAAGGCTCTCTTTTAATGCTCTCATAATGTTATCTTTTCACCTTTCATAATTCATTAAAATCTATATAGAATATTTATAGAACCTAAGATGAAACATAATTTACAAATTTGGATTAGCGTTTTCTTTAAAACCTTAGGGTACACTCAAAACCATGCAATTCGCTTAACTGACGACCCATATACAACTTTGTCATCTTTCTCTGTATTTTATAGATGCTACGCAAGACTAGATACATCCTTAATAAAAATCAAGAAGCTAGTTTCTCCTCTCAAACAGTTCTAAAGCGACATAACAAAAACTGTAAATGCCCATGCCACACTTTTGCAGTGAAAATTCTAAGATAGTATAAAATAGGTTCCGGAAATTCTTATGTGTGGCATATCATATAATCATATTCGTTCTGATGTATTTAAACATTCGAAAAACATCCAAATAAACAACTTCAAGGGAAATATTAATTAAGTACTTTATTCTGCAATTTTTCACTATAATATATACAATAAGTTTCTTCTTTTCTATCCATAATTTACGATATAAAGCTTATATCTCAGCATTTTTGTTTTAATGAAAAAAATTAAAATATATTTCAACATTTTATGCCTATTGCCGACCAATATGGTTTAGTGCCTACTATAATTTTTCTTGCCATGTTTTATTTTTCGATGAAAGCCTAATAACGTCGCGGCAAAGTTAATTGCGAAAAGTTACAGGCATTGTGGGCCGAACTCTAATCAAGTTACTGAGCAAACAGCTTTGCCCTATGTTTATTATATGAGTAGCAATATATGTGGCTACTTTGAAGTTCTATAAACAGCAAAACATATCCCTAATTCGAAGATTGATATGCAGGAATAAAGATCGCTACTTAGAATAAATAAAAACGCTTCTGTCCAAGATTAATATTAATTTTTATTCAAAATATTGATTCTATTTGTACAAAAATATTACGTTAATTATTTAGTTAGTTCTTACGTTAGTTAGGAACTCACTTAAACTATATTTACTTATGTAATATGATTATCTGTAAAACCTCTTAAATTAAATTTAATAATCGCAGATTTGCTTGGCATAAGCTATAGGTGAAACTGTATTTATTCCTAGAATAGATTTCGCTACAACGACCACAAAACTGTTATTTATTTTTAGACGTTGACAATTCCCTGTTAAATTGGCATTTTCTATGACCATAAATAAGTCGCAAAGTCAAACATTGGAAAAAGAAGGAGTTTATTTGCCTGAAACAGTATTTAGCCATTGTACCATGTAGCCAGAATACGCTGGTCTGGTGATATTCAAATAAAACTTACTGAAGGAAGGCAGCAAAGCAAATTAATTCGACATTCCAATAAACTATATAAAAAAAATATTATATATAAAGAGGTTTTGACATCTAATCATTAGGGGCCTATTGCGAAACTACAAATAAAAACGCACCGAATTAGAACACCACATGTTATGAAAACATGTAAATCAAATGTTAAAATTATATTTAAAACTATATTCAATTTAAATAATTAAATGTAGTACCGTTAGTAAATTAATTTCTCACTTAACAAATCAATTTTTAAATTAAATATATAGTTTTTCCTATAATTCTAAAACTCATTTTCGGTTTCACCAAACGAGAATTTGATTTGAATTTTATAACTCACATATTTCCAGTTGACCAAACTTGGAATTTTTGTACCAGTACCAAGTTTTACCACGTATATTTCCTAACTCAAATTAAGGGCTTTTAGATGGAATTTTTCCGAACTTGTACCAGTACCATAAATTTCCAGATTCAAATTAGGAATTTTATATGGATTTTTTCAGAATTTGTACCACAAGGAATTTTTCCCACATAGTACCACTAATTTTTCCTTATTAATATAGAAAAGTAGTGGTACGAGTGGTACCCTTTAAAATTCTGTATGACGTCATAAAAAAATTTTATTTTAAAAGTACAAAAAATCTTCAATTACGTCCTATCCAAAAAAAAATGTTTTCACATTAATTATACTAGCAATATTTTCAACAATTATTCCTTCTACAGGAAAATATACTTCAGGAAATAATATTTCCAATGAGTATTCCAATGAGTAAGCAAATACCTTTTATCAACGGAAAAACACAATGGAAAAAATATTGGTACAACGTTTTACACGTTTAGAAATACATTATCATACAAAATGTACCAATACTATTTCCAACAATTATTCCTCTTACTTAAAAAAACACTGCATTAGTACCAAGATATTTAAAAACATATATTTCAATTAATAAGTATTATTTTTGTTACCAACGGGAAAACAGAATGGGAAAAATATTGGTACAACAATTTACACGTTTAGAGAAACATTATCATACAAAAATCAATGACATCTGTACATGACAATAACTTTTCAAATTCAAACGCAAAGCTGATGCCGAACATTAGGTAGTTCAACGCTACTATAACTATACCTATACTAATGGTGAGTTCCAGTACTATTGATAAATACATCTTTAATTTGAACGTGTAAGTCACTTTCTGCTTCAATCCAGATTTATATTTTATCATGTATGTACTTGTATGATGCTATCAGTTCTCATTTCTATTTAAAAACTAAATTATTTCATTGTAATATGTTTTTCATATATAAATCAATAATATTTCATATTTCATATTTAGTTTTATCTAAAAAAATTTTCGAAATCGAAATGGTGTTAATTAAATATAATATAAAAAAAAAAAAAGAAAAACTAACACAACAAATAATTTTCCTGTATGTATTTTACAAAAATAATTTTTACAAAATTACACAACATGTTGTTTATAAAATCTGATCCTGTTTTTGTTTTCTCTCTCTCTCTCTTTTATTTTTCAAATTTGTATAATGTATTTATCTTTTTCTGCCTTCCTTTAAAAATAATAACCTATAAGTTTTTTATAAGAGAAAATTTTCTGTACAAATTGTTATTATTTTTTTGTATTGTTGCATTTTAGAACGGAAAATCATAATTATTCTTTTGAAGCAAAAATCCTTTTGTGGAAACTGAAGACTCTGTTTTTTATTTCCTTTTGTTAAACACTTAAAAAATGTATATATGTGTATGTATCTATACATAATATGTATTAAAAGGTCAGAATACAGTTGATTTACTAATTTTTGAAACAATACACTATTAAATAAATGAAAACTGATTTGCTTTATATGGATTGGATAAGCACACTGCGAAAGAGTTATGCTAGAAATGGTACGAAACTGATGTCAGTTTTAAAATGCTTAGATATGAATTGCAAAATTTACTACTATTGCAATTGATTGAACTATTAACTAGAAATTTGCTAAGTGCTAAAATTTTTAATAAGTCGAACCAAATACAAATTTTCATCATTATCAACTTAAATATTTTGAATATTACTTACTTTCTGTAAGCTGCAGACGTTGAATATTCCTGTTCAATATTGTTCACTTACTGCAGTTACGAGGAAATTTTCTACTATTGGAAATATGAAGTTTTTTTCATATCCGCCGATACTTCGCCGATACTTTCCCGAACGAAGGTGCGTTTCCTCCTCGGCATTCCCTTGAGTTTGAATTGGAAGAATTTTGCTGAAGCATTTTTTTCCATTTGCTCCACATGGGGGGTAGTCAGTGAGGCGTCTTAGTTTTGCGATTTTGGCTAGGTCTATGTGATTAAACATGTGATATAATTCGGTGTTATATTTTCTCCTTTTCGGAGAATTTTTCTAATGAAAATACCACATTTGCTTTTGTGTTCTTTACTGTTCACCCTTCAGTACCACATAATATAGCAGTACCAAAATGAGCGTTTTGTGCAGTTGTGAATTTGTGATATCAATATGGTGTCAATTTCAGTTATTGTAAATTTTTAATTGTTTGATTTAAATATAGTAAAATGAATGCCAAACAGTTTTTGTGAAATAATAAAAGAAAAAATAAATTGGCTATAGTCTAAGAATTTTGCTATAAATTTGTCTATAAATCAGCCATAGTCTAAGCGGTATTCAAACTCTCAATCTTCTGATTTTTATGTTTATAATGAAAGCGTTACGATATTACATTTAGCCGACTGCGGCTTGTGTGGGATAGTATAAAATAAAACTAGAAAGGAAGAAAAGTATGAAAAAGATTAATAGGCAATTGCCGCTCCTCTTGTTTTACATTAAAATTGTTTAATAGAAGGAATTATTTTTTTATATCCGCTGAGTATGGGATATTCACACCGATGAAATATCTAGAAAACAGAGAAAGTACTCCAACTATACGTCGATATCCAAGAGAAGTTAACGACGAAGTCTTATGTCCTCGATCAAATGAATAGCGTTATTATAAACGTAGTTAAGGCAGCCTAAGGTTGTAGGGGAAGGTCTATCCCAAATTTATGAATTATATCCCAGCTTATGACGTAAAAATGCTTTATAGGTGTTAACGAGTTCCAAATATGAAAAGACAGTTTTCATCATCATCTTATAGCGCTACAGCTCTGGGTGAGCTTTGGCCTTCATCACTATGCTCCTCCAAAAAGGTCGATCTTGTTCCGCTTTTCTCCAATTTGGGATTTGTAGGATTTGAGCATCGTTTTTCACGTTGTCTGCCCATCTGCTTCTTGGTCTTCCTCTACCACGGCTGCTATCGGGCTTTCTATTCAGCACCACTGCTTGCTTTCGGCTTTCGCTCATTCGACTTACGTGGCCAGCCCACCTTAGTCTTTGGGCCTTTACAAACCGTACAATGTCCTCACTATCAATCATATTATTGAGCTCGCTGTTGCTTCTGATTACATATTCTCCATTCTGTAATATATTTGGGCCGAGTATTTTTCCGAGTATTTTTCGTATTTTTCGAAAAGACAGTTTTACATAGATTAATAATCAGTTCTCATTTGTAGTAGCCAGAATTCATAATCATATTAGTCGACAAACTCAATCAATTTGACACAAACTGAGTTAACCTTTGCAAATTTATGTTTTTTTTAAATATTATTATCTAACTTATCTAATAGGTGCATTCAAAGTAAACTCACATTATAGTATTCAAAAACCAATTTATTGTAATTAAGATAAACCTAATTTATAAATAAGAGTATTCCAAATACTCTGCTGCATTAATTCTTATAAAATTTTCAAAAATCGATTAAAAAATATCAACTGACCAATTTGAAAGAAAACTAATTTTTCTTTTTTTAACACACTCACACTCTCATTTATACTTATGTACACTATTGTACATAAATAAGATGTGTAATGTAAAAAAGTAAATTAGATCCTAGGGACAGTAGTAAGCTATAGAAAAACAGAGAAATTATTTCTCTTTGACGTGTCAGTACTAAATCTAGAGAAATAATTTTTTTTAACATATTCTGGGCAATGAAAGTAACAACAACAACAACAGCAACAAAACAACTTGATAAAGTAGATTTTTTTTTTGTCATTGGATTTGTAATATATTAATATAAATGTAGATAAAGAACTGCACTATAAATTGCTTCATATAATTCTAATCATGACTTAGGTTAATATGTTTTGTAAGGAAATGTTCTCCGGAACGGAAGTAGTGCATGACATGATTTTCAAAGAAAACATTTTTTATTTTCTTTTTTCTTTGTATTTGAACATCTCATTTTGTGAATGCATGTACGTATGTATGTATGTATAGTTGTGAATATGTGTATAAAGAAAAAAAAAATTATACTATTTTGTTTCCGATGAATAACACTTTTCTTTTTTCAACAAATAATAATAAAAATAATAACAAAAAAATTCTATAAAACATATTTTCGAAGAGATTTTTATTCCCAGTTTCTTAATGAAATATTCATGATTCTCATATTTTATTTAATACATATATATACAGGAATAAGGATTTTTGAATGGATTAAAAATAATAAAATGTAAAATAAGGTATAAAAAATACTTTTATTTTTAGAATTGAATTTTCAAATTGAGTTGTTTTGCTTTTATGAATAGGTGATATACAAACCAATTATGTGGCAACCTATTAACATTTAGAAAATTGGTTTTTTAAACATACAGAGTCTGTATGTAGATAATAGTTTTTTAAATAGTTCTTCTTTAGGTTAATCTAATAACGTCCATTAGAGACGAAAACTTGCTAGCTACATTTTTGTGCAAAATTCACTGGGGTTAATACAACTCGCCACTGTTAAATAAAAAACAAAGTATAAAACATACTGTTAGTAGAGTAGATAAAACAAAACGTACTGTTATATTACATTATAAAAATTAAAATTTATTGTATTGTATAGTTAAAATAAATTAATACAAATTTTAAAGTTTTAATGTTAAAACAAAATGAAAATAAAAAAACAAAATTAGAATTACGTACATTAGTGTCTATTATTGAAAACGTTTTAATCACGGCTCGTATTGAGTAAAACCATGTTCGATTCGATCGAATGATAATTTGGTATTTTTCAAAACGTCGGTTGCTCAAGTAAGCGGTAAAACTTTTCTGTCAGCGGTAAAAGTTTTCTGTCAGCGGTAAATGTTTTTTTTTTTGTGTTATTGTGCGAAATAAATATTTGGTAAGAATAAAATATTTCAAAACTGGATTATATTACTAATACATCAATAAATTGAAGAAATGTAAAGAATATTGCAAAGGATATTTTTAATTTGATTAATGAAGAGTAGAAAACACAATTGTTTGAACAAAATATTTAAAATTTATTTTATAAAAGATGTACTAACAAAATGAGGATAATATGATTAAAAATTATTTAACTTTTAGGTTTATAAATTTTTGTTGACTAAATAAAAATTCGTTTAAATATGTTTTAAAAGAAATAGAATTTGATTTTCATAAAATCCTCTATACCATTACTCGAAATCGTTATTCATTTAAAAATGTAAAAAAATGTAAAACTTCACTTTAAATGCAAAAAAAAAAAAACAGACATTGGATATTTCTAAATAATTTTGATATAAAACAAAAATAAATAAACAAATATTTAATATATTTAACTTAGTTTTTTTATATCCATTTTATAAAACGCGTTAAATTAATAGCGGGTATGAAATGCTATAATTTGTTTGAAGCCCGTTTCTACAACGTTTTCAAAAATACCAATAAACTTTACAGAGTCATTTTCAAAACGCGCGTTTTCAATAATACCAATTTTAGAAAATCGAATGAATATTCGAGCCGCAATTGAAACACCGTTTTCAATACACCGTTTTCACTCCACTTTTAACAGTACTTAAAACGCTTACGTGGTGCGATGAAAAAAATTGACCTAGAATTGGCTTTACGAAGTATTTTAATAATTGGCTCAAATATACGGTATTCTGTAGTGTGAATTGAAATGTGGAATATATATAGACGATCCTAAGATTATTTCAATTACCAACTTTCAATAAGAAAATCTTAAAATTCAGGGACTAATGTTTTAACGGGTTAATGTTAAATAGGCCTGTTTGCTAATAAAAATAAAATATAAAACTCGAATACCGATCCTAGCACAATCATCTAGAATCTGGACCAGTTTCCATTCTTTATACGAATATACCACAAATGGGAAATCTTACTGAGACAGCCACCTTATATTATGATCTTACAAGACAGCCATCTTATTATATACCTTCTGCATTTAAGTATTTGAGGAAAAGGCAGGAAGTTACAGATTCCGATAAACAAATTCAAATGTTAACTTTCCGGTTAAAATTTTGATTGAAAAACATCAGAAAAAGTGGCCAAGCATACAAAGAAAGTTGGTATTGTTGGTAAATATTTTACCTGTTATGTTGCCTCACTACGTAAGATAGTAAAAAAATGGAAATTACCCAACATTCAAAATATTCTTGTACGTTTTGTGGCAAGGATGCAATAAAACATGCCTGCTTTGGTATTTGGTCATGTAAAAGATGTGCGATCAGTTGTAAAACGTTTAAGAGAAACCAAGGAACAATAAGTTGTTTTTAAATATTTATTAGACACCTTAGGTTTAAAAATTTTTTAAGTGCATAATACCAGTGCGTGTGAATTATTTAGATCCAGACCAGGATATAAAAATTGATGAAAATGTTCAACAAAGAAGATGTTTTAGTTACTTTCCCAATCATTAAAGGCGGTATTATTTCCCCTTCAATTTTAAATAAAATTATAATTTACGCAAATACTCGCCCGAAGCCTTTTCAATTCTTCTTCTTACTACTCAGAGCAAATTATGGCAAATACGAACCTATTAATAGAACGTTAGTAATTAATACAAGAATAATATAAATTTTCCAATATCTGAAGATTATTTAAGCCGAAAATTATATGAAATTGATTGAATATTTTGTTTTTTTTATATAACTTTATTTAAGTGGCCTTTGAACACAACATAGGTTTTTTCAAACCAGGTCTTTACATTATTTTTTATTTTTTATTTTCTAATTACATATTCTGTTATTCATATAATACATTTTTAATTTTTGTTTCTTATCGAAAGACACTTTTTGGTAAAGCATCAAGCTGCCTATACACCAACTAACGAAATTATGTCAGGCGTACCACAGGGCAACGTCTTAGGTCCTGTCTTACATCTCATTTCCACTGCAGACTTACCAACAACTAATAAAACAACCACCGCCACTTTCGTTGATGATACGGCCATACTGGCCTCACATAGTAACCCAGTGCATGCTTCAGAGATCCTGCAACATCAGGGTGAATGGAGCAAAATCAACACACATCACATTTACACTAAAGAGAAAAATTTGTCCAGTGGTTGTACTTAATAACGAAGTAGTACCTCAAAAAGAGGCTGTAAAGTATTTGGGCATGCACTTGGACAGGAGACTCACATGGAAATCCATATTCATAACAAAAGAAGAGCCTGGGCTTGAAGCTAAGCAAATTGTATTGGATGATCGGCCGCAACTCGTCGCTGTCACTGAAAAACAAGCTGCTTTTTTATAAAGCTGTCTTCAAACCGATATGGACCTATGGAATTCAACTGTGGGGAGTAGCCAGCAACTCAAATATTACAATATTACAGCGTTTCCAGTCAAAGCTATTAATATTGATAGTTGGTGCGCCTTGGTTTGTCAATAATGATATCATACATCGTGATTTGCAGGTGAGAACCATTAAGGAGGAGATTAGAAATATCAGCGGAAAGTATCAGATAAGATTAGCTGAACATCCAAACTAGCAAGCAGCTTGTTGGCTGCAAGTGATGTAACTCGCCTTAAGCGTTCTAGCATCCTGCAACTACCCAGTAGGCAATAGGAATAATCAAATGGGGGCCAAGAAATACAATGGAGTATAATGTTGGCATCATGGGTGGTTGACCACTGGGTTATCTCATCTGCATTTGCTTGTTGTTTTTGTTTCTATATAAAATAATTCAATAGTTAAATTTTTTTATATATATTAATTCATTATATGAAGTTATTATAACTAAATATTTTCTATTTTATTCCATTTTTTTTTTTTAATACTTAATATTTTTCATTTAACATATTTTATTGATTTTATTTCATATTTTGTTTTAAATTGTTTTGTATAGTTCAATTAAGGAAATTTATTATCTTTTTATAATTGGTTTCATCAAAACTCTTTAAAATATCTAGGCTATTAGTTTTTAGATATATATCCGTATCTGCTGAATATTGGACACAGTTTTCGAACAGATGCCTAATAGTAAGGTTTTCTCCACAAGCACAATTTGGTGGTGTAGTTTTTTCAAATATAAATTTATATGTTAAATTAGTGTGCCCTATTCTTATTCTAGTAATCACGGTCGACTCTATTCTATTAAGTAAACTAAGATTTTTCCAAGGTCTCGTATTTGGCTTAATATTTTGCTAATCTGACTTTTTTTTATTTATATTAAAAAAAAATATTATTATTTGTATTTTAAATTTTGTTATTTTTGATTGTATACTAACTAAATTTAATTGTACTTTAGTTATTATATGAAATGCAATACTAAATTGTAAACTGTTTGAGTTAAATAGTATAAAATAAATAATGGATAAACAAATTTTTCGAAATAAATCTAATCTATCTGTCACAATTAAAGAGGTTTATCTTAAAATATAATTTTTTTTCTGAAATTAGTAGTTCTGTATTAAAGTATTTTGCTACAGTTTGTCTATATAACTATAGACTACAACTCACCATTTTTACCACATATTAAGATGCATAACATATAATTTTGACCGTATTAAGATTCAAATTAAATTATCCTATTCATATTAAGTATCCTTAAAATTTCCATCGAAAAGTCCTTAAGGATATTATCAAAGGTATATAGTTTAATGACGATTAAATTAAGTTACTTCAAAAACATCCTTTCAACATTTTGAAATTCTCAAACATAAATCTAAAAAGCGTAAAATTACAAAACCCACTCGTAAATAAATAATAAGATATTTATTTTTTATTATGAAATTATTTTATATTTTAAATACCTGTGACAAGTTAATGTTTTTAGGTATCATGGTAATGTTAATTTTTATTCTTAAAGTTAATATCCATAATTACAAAAAAAAAACATTTTTCTAAAGTTTTAATCTCTAATTTCAATTTGATATTAAAAGATTAAAGTCGAACTTCTAAAAAATTTCTATAGACAAAAACGAAAACATTTTTTTGAATTAATAAAAATGCATTGATCTTATACGGGTAGGTTGCTTTACAAAAATTTCATATAATTTTTTTGTTTTTATTTATTTCCATTTTCTTTTCTTTTCTGGACTACTTTATTGTAAGCATTTCATAAAAAGGAACAAAAAACAACAACAATAACAAAAAGTTCCATAACAGTCTGTTGCATTTGAAATTCCAAAGAGATTTTTCTTTTTCTTTGGAATTTTTCGATTTCGCTACTCAAACTCAACTACACAATATAGAAATCGAACTTTCTTTTTAGAATAAAGAAAACAAATAAGAAAAATAAAAGTGATTTTATTCAAATTTGAGACAAAGGAATTATCACAGGCTTGCTTTTGTTTGAACATTACAAATTCGTTGAAAAATATCGTTAGTCTAGTTTACTCAAGGGTATTTATAGAAAATTAATTTAAATCGAAAATCGAAAAATGTAAATTTTAGAATTGAAAATTTGTTTTAAAGTATTCTCTTACCTAATTTATTGGTATCAAAATGTATACTTGAACAGGAATAAATTTATTCAAGTTATCACTGATCATATATCTAGCTTAAATTAATGCTGTGGTGAGCTAGTAATACAAAATTAACTGTATAAAAGTTAGGTATTGCCATAACTTAGTATAAAATAATATTTATGATAGAATAAAACTCAATTAGTATAGTAGACTATACACGGTAAAGCTCAATACACAAACATATGACGGAGTAAACTAAAGCGCCTAGCGATGACCAAATAGAACAAATGTCGATAGAGATTGTACAATTATTAAAAATCCTCACACTGCTGTTATGACAATGAACATAACTAAAATCAAAGTAGGTACAAATTCAAAAAAATATTTCCAGGACATTTAAAGTTGAAGGTATAGTTGAAGATATAGTTGAAGGTTAGGCAAAGAGACGCTTTGTCATCATTATTATATCTAGAATATACATTGATAAATTACAGTTGATAAATTAAACAGAAATATTTTTACAAAAATTAATTAAATAATTGCTATATACTGATGATGATATAAAAATTATCTCTACAACTTAAAGACCAATGTTAGAATCTCTAGTGGAACTATAAAGTAAAGCCACAAAAATCAACATAAAAATCCACACAAAATATTATTAAAGATTAGCATGATAAACGCAGTAGACAATCTCAAAATGTGATATAATTTATAATTTAAAATAAAATAATACGTAACGGTAATAGTATTCTGCGAATCAAAGCAAAAAGTCGCTGTTTCGTAGCAAATGCAGATCACATTAAATCAAAATTGTTGAAATAAATTTCACATTGTACAAAACGATTAAAAAATCTTTAGTGGCCTTTCTACATCTAATATCCTTGTGACCGTTATATTTTATGTTGATTTTTTATTTCGGAAGGTAAATAGGACTATCTAAAATACAATGTCACGCTTTAAATTGACTGTATTAATACGAGCAATTCTGATCTGAAAAATAAATAAAGATAAAAATATTGATCTACTTCATTCAAGTTTGGTCAAAAGATTAAAAAAATTTAGATACTATGATTTAGTTAACATAATATTGTCCTTAAAGGTGGGTTTTAGCTTTTACACATTTTTAGTGTGATCTAATATTTTGTTAGCTCTAAAAAGGGAGATAGTTTATTGTGTTTTTGCAAAAGAAAAAAATAGATTGCTGTAAAAAATTTCTTAAATTTCTATTTGGGAAATTTATTTTATACACAAAAAATACATTGTTCGAACAACCGTCGAAATCATCTGTTGAAAAAAATTATTTTATTTTTACATACATTTCTCAAAAAATTGTTAAAAAAAGTGTTGTCGCTACAATGAAACGATGACTTATATTTTAATAACATACTTTATCCAAGTAAGTCAATCTGCATATTCTGAATTTATGAACACACTTGTCAGATGCTGAATGCTGTTCATACATGCAGACTCAAACTGGCGTCAACTTGGCAGAATAAATTTTTAATATGCATAAAATTTTTTGAAGTAGTTTTCTTTGTTGTTTTGAGTATTTTAGTTTTTGTTTTGTTATTTAAAAAAAAAATGTTATTTTCAAAATGTCAGTATTAATGAACAGAAACTTTGCAAAATTGTCAAGTAAAGGTAAAATATAGGTAGAATTTGTATTCATTATTGCAAAGTACGCCAACTGGTGGCAAGCTTGTTGTCAGTTTGCAGCATTTATGAATACACCCAATATGTCAAGCTAGTGTGAAAAATATCCCCAGTAAATAATATTTACTGTTATTGTCGTACCCTTTGAGGTCTCATATAAAATAATATATTTTAATGCCTCTTTTCAAAGCTAAAAAAATATTTTCACACTTAAAATGTTTAAAAGCTAAAACCCACCTTTAGAATGAATAACTGTATTGAAAATGTTAACATACAACGAATTGTATTCAAAACGTAAATTTATTACAGTAACATTACAACAACATGATATTGCCTGAATAGATCTTAAAACATAAATTTTAGACTAATTTTATTCTTTATCCTTTTTTATCCCAAAGAAAAAAAGTTTTTTTTTTCTTTATTTTTGTTATTCAAATTCACTAGAGATTTTGACATCGAAAAAATGATATTTTTGCATAATAAAAATACAAAAAAAAATATTTTTTTTTTAAATTTACATTTTTAGTTTTCTTTTCAAAAACAACAAAAAAACCAGCAAAAAAAAAAAAGTTTTGAAAATATAAAAAATAAAAAGAAAAATCGGCTGAATTGGAATAATATTCAAAGAAATCAAAAATTTCAATGAAAATCCCTTAGGCTCAACGGGTTGCTATTAACTTTTCTATTTTATTTTTTTTATTTTCTTGATATTATAATAATACATAGCGATTTCTCTATAGAAGAATTTACAAAATTTAAATAAAAAAATTTTTTTATAAATTAATCTTAAATAAGGTACCAGATGTTTAAAATAGGTACAAAGGACATAATAAGTTCACATTTGGCTGGTAATTGAAATAAATTCGTACCTAATTGAAATTTTTGAATGTCAGAATAATAGCAAAATTATGACAATACATCATCTACTAAATTAATGGAAGGTAGCAATTATGGGATTTAAAATAGAGAATTAATAATTAATCATTTGAATATCAGACGTGTTAAATGGAAATCATTAACCAAAGCATCAATGTTGTGGTTTTGTTTTTGAAAATTTCAGATTATATTTTGTAATAATTTTAGTATATTAATGTCGAGTTTATAAAACAAAAAAATTAATTATTCGTATAAAAAATATTGATTGAAAATATATATTTGTAAACATATTTTTATTTAATTGCATTATAATTTACTAATGCAAAGGTTACATTTTGATAATTGTGTTCTACACCGTGTAAAAATGAACGGAAGAGGAATAATCCACTAAAATTTATTACAACAAACGCTATGTCTGATATGTTTGCGAAAATGGCAGTTTAAAGGGATAAATAGAAGGGATCAATAGAAAGGATAAATAAAATTAAAAGGAAGTAGTAAATGTATGAACAAAGATATTAGTTGGATTAATTTTGATGTCAGTGAACAAAATCAAGTCGACTAACCAACTATTTCAGTAAATTAGAGAGAAAATGTATAAAAAAATATATTATAATAAAAGTTTAGTAATGACATTGATAAATCAAATTATTTTTCTTTTCATATCTATGATTTGACTTGACAATGCAATTCAAAGAATTTTAAAGCTAAACTAACTGAATTTCAAAATGTTCAAAATAAAAAATTTGTTTACTTGGTTATATTTTTTTTTTAACAGATACTGCTGAGTGCTGACTGACAAATTTTGATCTTATTTATTTTCATTTTTAGTTTTTGAGTGATTTGATTTTGGGTGATTTTTTATACAGCCGTATAAGCTAAATGTTATCTGAATTATAATAATTTCCATGAGGAAAAAAATTATTGTATAATTTCCCCTTTTAATTGTATTTTGTTCGTGCTTTTGAGTCGACGCATGTTGTTGCCGTACATCCAAATTTGTTATAATTTTTTAGTTTATGTGAATTTTTATTCTTTTCATTTTGCTGTTTTCATCAATGACTACCTCAAATCACTATGATGGATAATTTCTGTAATGCGTATACAATCGTATATTTTATATTACATCACGTAACGATTTGACAGCTTGTAGCATACATTTTTTTTTAAATATCGTCATAATTGTTTGGCCTAAAATAATCCCCAACACTGGTAAAACAACTCTCTTAAACTAAAGCAGCGAAGTCTGACATAAAAAATGCGAAGTCTGAAATTAAAAACACTTGGAAGGAAAATATTAAAAGAAATATTTGATCCCAAAATAAATGGCGATGGTGTTAATGTCAAATAAGAACAAATGAGAACTTAGCACTACATGAATACCATTATTGCGTACCATGTACGTATGTTAATCATATCACGGAACGCTTTATTTTGAAAGCTTGTACAATCAATATTGCTTGCCATCCACATAGATTTATGCCCCTGAACTCATTAACTCAAAATTACGCAATCAAACCAATTTAATTTTCTGTTTTTGATATTAAGTTCTTCTATTTTAATATATTTTATAGAATATGATGTAAGCTCTAAGTTATATTATATTTTTAATAATAAAGATTACAAACTCTAGTTATATGTTTCACTAATTTTAATTAATATCTTGATTGATTTGGGTGGGTTATTAGACCATTCTAAGAATACTGAATCTTCTATTTTTTTTTTCTTTTATGTTAGTTCTACCTTCACTTGGTATCTAGTGTAATTTCTATAAAAATTGTTACTGTATTGACATTGCCAAACTCACTGTCAAATTTTGCTTACCATTTATTGCTTCAATCCAAAGCAAATATAAATCAGAATAAAAAAAATATATTATATACCTTACAGCTTTTATAATCGATGGACTTATTTGTTCTCTTATAAAAATTCAATAAATTATTTGAAATTAATAAAAAAAAAATTTAAAAAAAAAAAACAAAAAGCTAAGAAGATTTAAGCAATTTTTAAAATAAACCTTTTTACTTTAAGTAGGATTTTGAAGTCAAATCATTTTAATTTTGTATTAAAATCGTCTACATAGTTCTTATCCATCATTCCTTGAATCCTTTTAAATTTTTAAATAACTTCAAGTTTATTTTGAAATCACATTTTTGAAATATTTCAAGGATTCAATACAAAAATATAATTTTTTTTTTTTTAAATAAATGCAAATTGAAACTCTCTATACTTACAATGTTGTTTTTGTTGTTGTTGTTATTCTTGTATTTATATTGAATATATTACATTTTACTTTGTAATACTTTTTAGCAAAAAATTTTTAACTTTATATTATAGTCTCTCGATAATTTTCACAATAAAAATAAATTTTCATAAATTCTAGGATTTCTATAAAAAAAAAAAAAAAAAAAAAAACAAAAATTAAATCCTTTTTTGCCTATTAGAATACATTTTCTATACACGTATATAAATCAAATTTGTATATAGAGAAAAAAAAATGATTTAAAATAGAATTCTATTCTAAATCTATCCTAGATTTCTTTGAAATTATTTTTATTTGAGTGGTAAACTGAAAAGTATAGAAAATCAAATAACGGTATAAAAATTTATGAAACAAAGAAATGTAAATTTTTTTTTTCTTTTACCAAAATTAAATCTATATACGTATATACTTAGTATGGTAATATAACTTTTTATTTTTAAAATACTCCTTTTTTCAAGTAGAATACAAATATAAAAAATAAAAATAAAATTTCTTAATTTAATTCTGAAGAACTATAATTTCACAAAAAGATTTTTCTGTACTGAATTATTGAAACGGTAGTTTTAAAAGTAAAATTAAAAAATAAAGGAATAAATTCGATTTTAAATCTATTTTTATTTATTATAAGAAAAGAAAACTATTCGTAAAATAATCTAAAGTTGAGAAATTTAGGATTTCATAATTGAAGTAAAGGAGGGAGTCAAACAAGGTGATGAATGCTTTGTAAACAACAATTTTAAATCTTATCACGCAATAAAAGATTTAGACATACATAATATCTTTATGAGACCATTTGTAATAAGCGCATATGATGACAAGATTGCAATTTTGTAACCACCCAATTCGTGAAAAGGAATTAAAACAAATATATCTCTTGAAAGAGGACCTGCTGCTGTATTGGATTAGATTGGATTATAAATTAACGAGACTAAAAACAAAATATAAGCTAATTTTAAAACAAAACCAAATAATAAAATATAATAATAAAAATGACTATTGCAATATTATAATAAATGACTACAATTTTAACGGAGTAAACAAACATATTATAAATCTACTACTTGGTACATGTACACATCGAAATAGTTTTAGGCATATCCAATTTGGTAAAAATTAAAGATTTTAATTTTTCACGGAAATCATTAGTTAAAACAAAACAAAGTTTGTAAAAAAGACCGATAGACCCTGACAGTTATTTCTTATAAATAGCTATTGTGCATTATCTATAATTATAATAGACAAGCGTTTAAAGATTTGCGCAGAAAACACCTTTTCATTTTATGTCTCTTCTATAGAGAATATATCGAAACGAAGTAGTATACGTGGGAGCAGTATTTATGTTTCCTAAATATAACTTACTAACCTCCAAATGAAAACATGAGTGGGTTCTTTTAAAAATTTCAAATTTGGCTTCAACTTGAATTTTAATTACTCAACAGGGGCCCCTAGTTTAAATTATATTCAAGAAAAAATAATAATAATAAAAAATCTAATATTTTATTAATTCACACATTATACTTACTTTCTTTGTATTTGTTCAATTAGAAAACAAATTTTTTATCATGAAATCAATTTTTAGTTTGTATTTTGCACTTATTATGCATACTTTACAATTTAATCTACCTTATATTCACTTTAATCATTAGTTTAACCTACCAGCTAATTATACACAATCTTATATATTAATACGCTTAAACGTCTGTTAACCTTTTCACAAAGCTTTTTCAACACGAAGCTTTTTTCAACTAGATTAGGCAACTTTATTAGAACCATTAAGAATTACGATAGTGTGAAATATTTTATTTAAAGACATAAACCACAAAACGATAAAACCAAAAAAAAAACCAAAAACAAATTAAAATTAACCTAAAAACAATTCACCTATTGAGCAATAGCATTGATTATATCTGATTATATGAATTAATTTAAAAAAAGAAACAAAGTAGCAAAGACAAAAACCGAATTATTAGAATATAATTATTTATATTGATAAAATAGCTTTGTTAAAATATTACGATATTACAGCAAAAAAACTTAGCGGGAAAACAAATAGTAAATTTAGAAAATATATTTTTTACCTTATGTTCAGAAATTCCAATAATTGAAATTTATTTATTTTATTAACAAATAATTAAAAAGTATAAATTCAAATGCGCAGTAGCATTGAGTAAATATTATATTGTACATGGAGAATCATAAACCGAAATTTACGATCTGCTAAGAACAAGAAAAACAAAATATGTTATGACATTATTATCAAGTTCCAATTCAATACACGGCAAATTTAGTACACATAAAAATTAAAAAAAATTTTAAAAAGAAACAATAAAAACTGAAGTATAAGAGATAAAGCATAATTATTGGCTTTACCCGTAACTATAATAGTCACAAGGCGTCAATAAAACTGAACAGTAAGAGAAAAAGCATAATTATTGGCTTTACCCCTAACTATAATAGCCATAAGGCGTCATATGATGTCATATGATACTTCGTTAAATGGCCTATAGATTCGATATGATTTAACAGAGTCGTAACCAATCATAACGTTTACTATAATGGTCATACCTAATCATACCAAAACGTCAAAACCAAAATTTAAAATAAGTGAAATAAAAATATAAATTCTATAAATAAATGTTTTGTTTTTTTATTTTGAGTTTTGAAATAGTTAGGGCTATTATGATAATAAAAAAAAACACAAAAAACGTATCTATGGCTATTTTAATGTGTTTTTAATGTGGGTGTGGTATGTATTTAGTTTAAATGCATTTAATTTCATATCTATACTGCCAGCGACATCTCTGTTCGCCACATTTTGTTGAAATATACGTCTCTATTAATAGTATTTGTTAGGGAGCGTTTAGACATCAGATTTTATTTCATGAAAGTTTTGTTTTACTTATTTTTACTACATTTACAAATTTTATTGCAATTACATCAAATTTTATTTCAAAAGTTTTAATTACATATCTCAAAGATAAACAAATATAGTTGCAAAGTATACTATATTTCTTCATGCAAAATACGAAGATACGAATATGCGTGACGAGTAGTAATAATAAATACTTATAAACAAATATAAATATTCAGCGTAATTTCAGAACATTTATGAAATATAAATATTTAAATAGTAAATCAATTATTCTAAGTATTTGTATTGATAAATAATAATAATTTTTTATATTTTTTTATATTTTTTAATGTATATCTTTCAATATATTGGCATAACACAATTAGGAGTTTATAAATACCTTTTCTCGCAAAATCACTTTTTCAACTTGCGAAATACGAAAATGCGTGTCGAGCACTATTATTTAAAAAAAAAATTTATGATAATCTATAACAAAGTGGGATGTCAAACTTTAATGAACATCATTTATACGTTATAAACACAATTCAAAAACGTATAAACGCTGCCTTATATAAAAGTTTTTCTTCAAAACTATTAGCGGTCAAAATTTTCAATTTGATTTTATGAAAGACAAATAAAATTATTATTTATTATATCATACATATGAAGTATATTATAAATATTGTAAATTATAATTTTATTGATTTTTTTATTTATTTTATTATTATTATTTAAATAACAATAATAATTACAATTATAATAATTTATGATACCGTACGTAATATAATACCTACCTACCGGTTGTAAAAATAAAATTTTAATACATACAGTGAAAAAAAATATAAACCTGAAGTAGGCCTGCGGATTTATCTACAGGTCCACTGTTTGATAAATAAATAAATACCTAAATAAAAAATATAAAATAAATAGTTATAGATAGATCAAACAATATTGTAAATTACTAGCTATTCCCGGCGTAACATTCGCCAGTCTAGCATTAGCATTATAAAAGAAACAATTTATTTTATTTGTTTATTTTCTTTATTTTCTTAAAAAAATCAATGTTTTACATATTTTTTTATTACATAATAAATAAGTTACAAATTGCACAGCTAAATACATATAAGATGCCTGAGAAACAAATTTTATGCTCAAGATAGCATTCTTAATTCTTCAGTCAACCCATACACTAATATTCCAAATGAAATAAAAACAAAATATTTTTAGGAAATTGTTTCGTTCATCATAACACTATTAGAACTCATCAGTAGGTATTTTTAGTGTTAGACTACCTATACAACTCCTATTTTCATTTTGATTGATTTTATGACTTATTAGAAGATGTCAATAGTACATCTGTGAGTTATAAAAATCCACCAAAATTTCAATGTAAAATGCTCTATTTTTATAAAATAAATTTATGTGATTATAAATTTTTTTAAATGTGAAATATTAAAATTTCCATGTCATTTTACTTTTAATAAAAAGAGCAAGTTCGATTTATTAATTAATATTGATACATTGAAATTTTATGTCACCATTGTATCTATAAATATTATTATTATTATTTGTATTAACAAACAAAATATTTTTAGGGAATTGTTTCTTTCATCATAACACTATTAGAACTCATCAGTAGGTATTTTTAGTGTTGAAATAAAAACTTGTGCGCCTAAAACAATAAAATCAGCTATAAAAAATCACATCCTTGCATTAATAGGCTAACTTTGACTAACTTGTTTTATTTCAGTTTTTTATTTCTTTGATATAAGATTATACATCGTTTACATTTTATAATACTTTCATAGTAAATATACCTACTTTTTCTTTTCTACAAAAAAAAAATAAAAAAAAAAACAAAAAAAATGTAAAGTATAATTATAAATTAGTCACTTGTATTGCAATAACTTCATAGTTTATAAGTTTATATTCCTAATTATTACTTAATCTGCTTTAATTGTAAAAAAAATTAAACTTTAAAATACACTCTGTATGAGCTTTGAAGCTCCTTTAGATATATGGATAATTAAAATAATTAAAAAAAAAAATACAAGCATAATTTTTTGGATAAATTTTAGTTGCATTAGGCTACTTCTTCATTATCATCCAAGCCCTTCATAGGGCAGAAGGCCTTCTTAACGTATCCATTATTTGGATTTATTTATGTAGCAATCAAACTAATTTCTCTCACAAATTCTACCAAAAATTTTGTTCAGAAATACCAATTTCTGTTACAGAATAATTCATTCTTATTAAATTAATTATGAATTAGTCCATTTTATTTATTTTGCTAACCTTATAAGAACCTTTTTTAATATATTATAGAGCTTGTAGTTTGTTTCAGGTTTTCTGAATTTATCTGTACAATTTCATACATTTTTTTTTCAGACTTTTTTAATAGTTCAATATAAAATGCACTTATATTATACCATATTATATATTTTATGCTCGACTTGTTTGGCCACTGGTCTACTGAGATTACTTTTCTATTATTTACTTATATTATTAAACTTTTTTTTATGTTTTATATTTTTGTTTTAAACCGATAAATAAGTATAATATAATGGAGATAAAATAATAATACAAACAAATTAATAAAAAATAAACAAGTTCATCCTCATCCCAGTTCGAATATTATTTAAAATTAGTTTGCTTATTCAATTATTGGAATTGTTTTTGTTTTGTTTTTTTTTCTACAAAATTATAATAGAATTCCTTATCCGCAAAACTTAAATTATAAATCATAAATTTAGAGAAATAACAAATAAAATTTCTAACAACGTATTAAATATAAATAACCTAAAAACATACAATCCTAGAATTTAGATATATGTATATATATATATAAATTTAAACAAACCAACAGCAACTAAAAATAATAAACTACAAAACGCCATCTGGTATTCTTTTCAAACAAAATAATAGAGTTCAAAAAAAATATATATATATATTTTTTCTATTTCTATGTCTTTCATACGAAAATTTCTCTGTTTTCAAAATTTTAACAACACGTGCACGTAAATTTAAAATTTTCTCTCTCTTTCCCCCACTAATAAAAATTGCAAAAATTACCCGTCATTTTCAAAACTTTTACCTATGCAGCACAATATTAATATTGCCATAAACATTATCATTATATATATAGTATGTATGTGCAATATTCATATATAGAAATCATTTATATTTAATATGAGAATAAAACAAAATGGCGAAGAAAATAACTTGCCCATCATGATAAACTGAAAATAATTGTCTTCCTTCCTTTCTTCGAGAAGAAAATTTTTTTATTTTTTTTTTATTTTTCTTTCTTCACTAAAAGATTAAGCTACGACTACAATTCGTGAGAGAAAAAGTTTTTCAAACTCGACATGAACTAAAAATACTAAATGAAAAAAAAAAATATGAAAATAAGAATAGAGCATTAAGAAAAGAATGGAAATATAATAACAACAAAAATAAAATGAATAAAATATAAAATGGTAGAAAAATAATTTTTTATTATAAAAAAAAAAAAAAAAATAGTGATGTAAAAAATAAAAATTCTAGTTCACTTTTTTGTTGGCAACAAAGAAAATATCATTATGGTGAATTCAGGTGAAATATGCAAATTATAACAACCTGGTGCTGTTCAGAATTGCTAATGTCATAAGAATTATTTTTGTTTTTCACTTCAGTTTTTGTTTTTTTTCTTTCTTATTCTTGTTTGTTTGTTTGAATTGTCTTAAAAATGTATTCTAGGATCTTATTTTTGAATTCGCATATTTTATAAAAAAAAAAAACAAAAAAAATACTAGATTTAGGGAGGGTTGTTTGAATTGGTATTCTTGAATCAGTTTATATAGAATTAATATTTTAGTATGTACTCATTCAATGTTTTTTTTTTGTTTGTTTTTTTTCTAAGTACATACCAAATTTTAATTTGTAATTTAGAATCAAAAATATGTCAAATTTCTTGAAATCTTAAAACATCTTATGAGATAATCTTATGTGTGCTAACTTTTTTAACTCTAACAGTCGTTTTCACTGTTTTCACTTCCATGTATATAACAGTATTTTCTTAATAATTCTACGCCAACATCATCTCAATAACTATTGGTTCTACAGCTCAGGGTAAGTCTTAACCTCGTTTACAACACTCTTCCATTCTATTCTATTTTGTGCAACTATCCTCGATCCGTTTACTCCAATATTTCGACAGTGTTGTCCCAATATTTCGACAGTTTGCCAAACCATATTGATTTTGGTCTACCTTTTGTTCTAGTATTGTACGGTATTACATCTAATATTCTTTTTGTCATCCTTTGATCATTCAAGTAACCCTAGGCAAAGACTTATTTTTGTTTTTAGTAATCCAGGAATGAATGTTGCTCATAGTAAACAATAGACAAAATTCTTTTTACTATAATATATTATAAACTATTTTTGTTTTTGGTATGAGGACTTAGATAGATATCGTACATGTTTCCTTAGTTACTATACATGTTACCGTACTTAGTTTGCATTTAAATTCATAACAATCCTATCATCAAATAGATGATTGTATAGTTTATGAAACTGTTATCGGAAATAAATCCGAAAGAAATTAAGCCTAATAACATTTTCTTACCTTATTTTATATGGGTGTTAAAATAAAGTCAAAATTAAAAAGAAATAAGATTAAAAAAAATCGGTTTATATTTTTTTGACTTTATTTCAATACCCACATTTAAAATAAAGCCGAAATCATGAACTTTTTGTATAGGTACGGTTTTATTTCATTTTTAAAACAATCAAAACAACAATTAAAATGAAATAAAGACAAAAATATTATTATTAACAAATGATAGTGATAAATTTGAATTTTAATTAGGGGTGGATAAAATAGTTGGATTAAAAAATTCCATTTTCCAGATTATTTATAATATTTTTACTGTATATGCGGGTGACATTGCACGGCGCAAACGTAAGGCCATATGCCGTCCCGTCAGTGGTCGTTAATTTTTTAAAATAAAACTCATTATCTCAAACCACCGATACGGTAAAAGACGGGTGAATTAGGAAAGATTTTAGACTTGAACTTGATACCTACCACTTTTCCAAAATATTTATATGTACGTATATGAGAGCTAAAGACAGAATTTTTTTTTTATTTTTATTTTCTTTTTCTCAAATGAGCTTAGTCGCTCGTATAGAGTGTATAATATAATAATATAAATATACATATTATGTGCAAACAAATACATATAAGTATTTAATTTAACAATATAATAATATAATAAAAGTAATATGTAGTACAGTGGTGAGTTGTAAAATCAAATTTAAAATTTAAAACTATTTAATAACAATAAATTTAATAATCTATAATCTAAAGTAAGCCTAAGCTATATTAGTGACAATTTTTTTTTTTTTCGTTTTTGTAATTCATTAATTAATTATTAACCTAAATTAAACCTAACTATATTAATGACATTCATTAATTTTTCTTCTAAACTCATTAAATTCATTAATATTTTTTATTAATTTCTTACCTAAGTAAGTTCACTGTAGTACTTATATGCTAAATTGTAGATGGCACCATGTCTATTGAATCTGACTTTTGACGAAATAATTCTGATATTATCAGCTGTTCTGGTGTTGTAATTTGTTTTTACAAATATTTGAAATGGCTTTATTTGTGTTTTTTTTAAAATAAAATAAAGACGAAAACAAAAATTATATGATTTCAGAATTATTTTTAATTTCGGCTTCATTTTAAATAGGTAACCTATTTACCAACCATACATTTTGTTTTATATTCCTCATCAACCGTATTTTTTTTTTTTGTTTATTATTTTTTTTTAATGTACATATGAACATTTTAAATTTTGAAAAAACTACCAAACCAATACATTTTTTAAGAAATTAAATGAAATTTTAAGCTACATACTTTCATATATATTCAACTACATTCAATATTGAAAATCCTAAAATAATTCTTTCCTAAGTTAAAGAAAATTTAATTTCCTTTAAAAAAAATTGCAGCAGGGTATACGCCGATCAGTGCTTCAGAAGTTTGAGCTGTTTTGTCACTATACGTTCTTTTGATTTGTACTAAATTTTTTTATTTTCTTTTATTTTTAATACACAAATTTTTATTTTATTCATATTTAAATTCATAAAAAAAAAACAATTTCATTTAGTTGATAAGTACGCACAATATTATGTGTATGGGTTTTTTAATAATTTTTTTTACTTTTGTACTTGATTTGTTTTTTTTTCTTCTATTGCAAGTGCAAAATCGAAATTTAATTACTAAAATTGTTTTCGTTTAAAGTTGTGGCTTATTGTAAAATATTATTTGTTCAATATTCTATTTGTGCGTGTTAGGGTAATTGCAATACATATTATAAGGCTTAATATAAGACAAAAAAAAAATTGATAAAACCAAATTTAATATAGCATATTCATTGAGATTCTGGCAACGTCAAACAAGCACATGACAAAAAACAACTGACCCAAATTAATAAGATCTCCATCGTTTTTTTCAAACTTTGACATTGAACTTCCGCAGCTATATGTAATGTTAACATGATTAATTTGATTCTTAATTATACCATAAATTCTAAAAATGATGGCACTAAATTGATCGAATAAATGACCCTTTAGGGAATAGAAAATTTTGTACCTTACCTGCCCGATTTCATAGTTTTTTAACTTTTTTGCTTCTTTTAATGAATAGCCTAAAAGATAGTAAATAAATTAAATGAATTTAAGAATTTGGAAAATTTGAATTTTTTTGATGTTTTTTACTTCGTTGCCATTTTAAAATATTAAGAAACTGCACACAAACTTTACTACAGTTGGTTAGTAGTGATATTATACTAGTATTTACAATTTTTATTTATAACAAATATCGATATTTTGGAAGTATATGTATACTTCATTCATCAGTGTTTGCGTCTAATCAATAATAACTACCGACCAATATAGGCAATGAAAATTTTCCAATGGGTAGGTAATCTTTTATTCTAAATTTTTTATGGATAGTCAAGACAAGATACATTGATTAGTATCTTATATAAAATCCAACAGGTTAGGAAACGAACACTTCAGCAAGATAGATTTTAAGGTATCTACTACTTGCACTCCTCTATTCGTATTAATCAAGAGTAAAATTTAAATTACTGTTGTACAAATCAGTTTATATATTAAATATGCATATGTATTTACGAAAATGTGTATATTACTACTATTTTTATTTAATTTGAACAAAGTTAATCATTTCATACTTATTCATGAGTAGTTTTGAATAGGTAATAAATAAAGGACGATCATTAGCGTATACAAATTTAGATATGCGTATTTGTTAGCAGTTTGAACATATATACACAATCTTTACTCAGTTAACAGGAGTTTTACTAATATTTAAATAAAAGAAAATAAAACAACAATAGTATGTTAAATGTCGCATAAATTATTTGATCATTACTACTGCCAATGGAGGTCCTGAGTTTGATTAATTTTTCATAGTTTTCATAGCATTTTTCATAAGATAGATAGCTAACAACATCTCTGACCTATTTCCCACTGATCAGGTTTACAGGACAGTCATAGAGTAGTTGCTAATTGCAAGTAGAATTTATACGATAAATATCCTCAATTTCAATTCCAAAATAACAGTTTTTAATGTCACTATAAAACGTCGAACAATTGTCTTTCAAAAAAAAAAAAAAAATTTAAATAATTTTTAGAAAATTTCAAAAATAAATCGAATTACTAAAAAACCCTCTAAAATATCAAATACAGTTAAAAAGTGACATCATATTATTAGATATACCAAAAAGGGTAGACACACATTTTTATCTAAACTATCGAAATCGACAAATACATTCAAGTCAATATGTCAATTTGTTGTGTGCAATTCAAAATGGCATTTAACATTTTTGCAAAACGGTATTTTTATTTTTATTTAAATTTATAATTTTTTGTAATTCAATACTTCAAATAAAAATGAAAACCACTAAAGTTTTATTTTAACATTTGTGTTTACTGTTTTCAAAAATTTTTCTTTTATTTTTATTCAGTTTATTTTTTTGGCTTTTCAATTGAAAATCTTACAAAAAAAAACAAAAAAAACCGTTTTTTTAATAATTTGACATTTTTCAAATTTATATAAAAAAATATATTCAAACGAAAATAATTTTGAAAATCGCATCTGTTATGCAAAAATAAATTTATAACATTGAAGAATGTCTACCAAAAATAAATAAATAAATAATAAGTATTAAAATCAAAAATATGGGATAAGTTTTAGTAGTCGTAGTTCCTGTTAAGTAAAAGATATTCTATAGAGAAATAAGTAAAAATAATTTTTGTTATTGTATAAAAAAAAAATAAAGTTACTGGTAATGCCAAAAAATAGATTGCATTCGTTAACATTAATATTGTTAAATTATTTTTAAATAATGCATATTTCTAAAGCAATAATTCTTGCTGTATCTTGCAGTTAGTATTTTGCAGCTGTTAGTTTTTTTCTTTTTAACTGTGGACGTCCTATGTAGACTTTTCTGAAAATTGTACTTCCCCATTTTACGAAGAAGAATTGCATATGAATAGAAGATGAGAGGAGGCTTCATCTTCTGTGTTAGACTTACCAATTTAGAACAGATTTTGTTATATGGCCTGTAATAAACTATATCAGTGTTCTGACATTGAATTTGCCCTCGCTCATTACATGAATCGGTTAATATTTAATATGAAGAAGGTTTTAGACTACAATCAATAGTTCTTGGCAACTATTCCATATGGCATTAGTTTCTTTAAATCTCCAATTGGTAACAATTCTTTGTAAGTAGCCGTTTGAATGTGCAATGCTTTCTCTGGCACTAAGAATTGATTCACTGAAACTGTACAAAACTGCAACACTGAACTGAACAAAGAAGCTCTCATTTGCTTGTATTTTTTTTTAAGTTAAGCCAAATTAGTAGTTAATAGTTTCAATCGATACCTACGAATGCAGAGTTGGGCTAATTAAGGATTAGGGAAAGTAAAAATGTCCCTTTGATCAGTAGGAACATTTTTAATAAATTTGTAAATATTACTCTACATTATGTCCATACCTTATGTACATAATTTCAGAAAGTCAGGTTGCCCTAGTAGCTGCAACTTTTAAATCAAAACTTGTTCGTAACTGTTGAAAAAGTATAATAAAGTTAGCAGAAGAAAATCGATTCACTATTATAATATGTACTAATTTTTTATCAGCTACGGACAGGCTTTGATTTAAAAGTTATAGCTACTAGGGCAGCCTGACTGTCTGAAATTATGTATGTGTTAGCATCTATTTTATAATATATTACAATACCGATATGTCGATGGTATAAGTCTAAGCTTGAGAGACAATGAATTATAGGTATTATATGTATATACACCAACGCCCATTTTTACAGTAGAGTTCCACCTATTATTACAGTAAACTTCCTTCGACAATTAATTGCTTTTGCTATGTAGTCAGACATCAAGATATATGGTTTTCTATTTAAAGTTCCTATAGGATCATACTATGTCCTGGTTTTTTGTATTCGTTGTTTGTTTTTGAAATGCAGTCTAGTTATTTTTATTCATCCCATCTTCAGATGTATATGAATCGGTGGGAGTTCCAGAATTTTTTCAAGAACTGTTTTAAGTGCAGATTTCCTTAATTATTGGTGTTCGAATCGGCTTGAATTTTGTTACAAAATACACACTTGAATGCTTTAGCTTTCACTTTTGCTGTTTAATCTGTATTTCTTAACTTTTTCCTTAAAAGGAAAATAATTAAGAAAATAAAGGGAAAATATTATACAAAAATTATGAAAATATTTATTTGTCAAACTCAGACCTTTCAACCTCTCAATGTAGTTCCCATCATAATAGCCATAGTAGCCATAAAAAATGGATAATTAGTATTTTTTCTACACCTTGCCAACACAGTAAAATTTACAAATAAAAATTCAGAAAACATTCTAAACCAATATCGAATATCGTAATAAACTCATAAATTTGATCATCGTGGAATTGAAATGGCAAAAATTTCGTTTAAGAAAGAAATTTTCAATTTCTTTATCATTTTTATATTTCAAAAGAACGTTCATTTACATTTTATTCGTAAAATATAACACACATAATAATATGTGTAAAATGTTGTATGCACGTATAGTCATCAACTGACAGTGTTTTACATTTAATATTTTTTGAAATTTTCTTGGCACTTGATTTTTCAAATTTTATTTCAAAATAAAAAAAAAATAAAAAAAAAGTGTAGAGTATAAAACAGGAAAAAAATATTGGAGTACAAAAATATGTATTTCAAGCCGACAACAAACACTACACATGGGATTTATATTCAATTTTTACTGTTAACTAAAACTTATTTTGTCACATATTGTGTGAAAAATATCAAAAAGCTATGCCAACATATTAAAATTTGTGTACAATTACAGTGAGAATCAAAAGATAGTTTGTGTAGCCAAATATTTTTTTTTTAATCTTAATAGTTTTGCAGAAATTCTGTAGCCAAATTTTAAAATTTTTTTGATATTAACTTTCTATACGGTTGTTTTTTTCTGCTGATCCTTTAAAACGATATTACAGGTGATTATGAAGAAAGATTCATATTTAGATGTAATATTAAATTGTAATATTAAAATATTTTACTACTTCAGTCAGAGAAATAATCGGTATGCGTTTTTAATTACTTGTTTATAAAAGAGATAAATGAAAAAAGATGGAAATATAGAAATTTAAATAATACAAAGTAGGTAATAATATTTTCAGCTGGTGTCCAATATGGAATATTAAAATGAATGAATCAAAACCCACTCATGTAAATTATACCAATGCCAAAATAATAAAAATAGATCAAACTCTATCAGTAAAAAATAAATCAAATTAATATAAAATTAACAAAATTCAAGCCAGTTTGAGCATACAGTAATCAATTAAAGGGGGACGTGTGTTAACGGGAAATAAAATCTTAATTAATTTATTTGCTAACTCAATTCAAAATAATGTGCTCAATTTAAATTAGCAGTTATGCGCTATAATGACATAAAACTACATCATGTAAGGAAAATGCATATAAATATCCATAATTGATATATGCGGCAATTAAAGGCCCAACTACAACATGAACTTAAGCTGGCTTAACCCAACTTAAAGAAATGTACGATTACATGTAAATTGTATTGTGCACTCATCATAATAGGTATATTAGAGAAGTTCGTCAAACTTTCGTTAATTTTAGCTGGCTTAAGGAAAGTGCGATTTCAGTACGGAAATTTGACATTTTTATTTAGGAGCTATTATTACTTATTAAAAATTTATTATATAGCTATATAATAAAATTATTTAATTATTTAATTATTTACATATACCTCATAATTAAAGGATTATACATAATAATGATAAAACGAGCAAATAAAAAAAAACATTAATTAAAATATAACTAAAATAACACTAAAAACAAAATTCGATTAATAATAAAAATTAAAATATTATTTATGTACTTATAAATAACAAAATTAAAATGAAAAATAAAATTAAAATAACAAACAGTATAAAATTTATTTTATATTTAACAAAACTTTTTTATCTACATATTTTTATAATACAATTCATATTCTATACATTTACAATTAATAAATTGAATTGAGTTAATTAAAAAAAGTTAGCTAAAGTCTATTATGTGTAACTTAAGTAAATTACAAAATTTTAGTTGGCTTTTTGTTTAATTTTGACATTAGCTTTAGCTAGCTTAATGCCATTATGGTTAGGCCTTAAGTTGAATCTGACGATTCTTTAAATTTTCATTAAACATAAATTTCTTCTTATGTTAAATTGCATTTTATCGACATATTAGTTGTGTTCAGTAAACTGTTCTAGGACGTTCTAAAATGATCTAGAGTAAAAAATAACAGGTTTTTTGTTCATTATAGTTTCCCTTACTTGCTCTTTCTTGTCCGAAAGTGTTCTGTTCTGTTTTCATTAGATTGTGCGAATCTGTTCTAAATTGATCTTTTTTGTTCTGAATTTTTTCGAAAACTGTTTTGGACAACTTTTTTTGTTATTGTTTTTTCTTTAAATTATTTTGTGTTATTTAAATTTTTGTTAAACAAAGAATCAAAATATAGAACAAAAAAGTCCAAAAAATATAATAAAAGGTGTTTAGTAGATTTTTCTGTTCTAAGTGGTTCTAAAGTGTTTGACAATTAACTGATGTCATTGTACAAAACTGTTCTGTCCGAGTCTGTTCTAAATCTACTGAGCACAACTACTATATAATTTCTTTTTGTTGTTGTTTTTCTATGAAATATTTTCTTATGTTACTATGTCATTATGGGTCGACTCGACATATGCTTATTATCGACAATAGCCTATGTCAGCTTCGTTAGGCAATTAGACATTTACATATTGTACAGTTCTATGTATGGTTAACGCATTAGTCTGTAAATTGTATAAAAATTAATATACAACATACATAGGTAACGTATACTATCAAGTATAGGATATATTTAAAGAAGAAACAGATTATCTGATGATATAACATTTTTAATCTGAGTGTAAGTAATACACACATTAAGCGAGAAACCTTAAAAAATACCATAGCTCAGTAGTATGTATATTATACGTATCTCAGGAGCTCCTAGTTTGATTTGGATTAGTTAAATGTGAGTTAAAAAAACTAAACAAAAATAAATTATTATAGAGCTATACGATAAATTATCTGTGAAAATTTTAAATCTTTTCCTACTTAAAAATTGTCTCCTACAACTTTTTTTTCAGCCAATAATAAAACTTTTGCTAGCTTAAGCCAATTTTTGAACTTTAACTTTTTACGGAAATGTACGATTATGTACATGTAAACTATATTGTGCACCCATTATAGAACTATCATAGAATTTCGTTTAGTTTTCATTTCAATTTTGTGCAAATTCAATATTTAATCATTTGACGATAAATTTACTTGTGCTGAATTTATGAGAAGTTTGGTTGACTTCCATAAATTCAGTATAAAAAGTTTTAATACAGTTTAAATATAGTTCTACTACCGTTTAAAGTTTTTATAACCACTTCATTGTAAAATATATAATAACATTTTTCTGCTACCTTTTGGCTAAATACACATATACATTTTAACGTTTAAATTATATTTTTGTATTTTTTTAATATAAATCGGTATTTTACAGCTTCACTGCATTGTCGAAGTTTCGTTTTATTAAAAATTAAATCCCTCAGTTATGTTGGAATTTGTACACTTCAAAATCTAAATAATATGGACCTCTTTTTATAAACAAATCCAAAAAATATTTCATTAATAATTTTCAATTTAAAGCACTTAATAAGTTTATTGTCCCTTCAACAAGATTTTTGTATTGTAGTTAAGTTGAATGACTTAGATAGGAATTGAACTACTTTAATATAGAATACTTTAGAGGTTACAAGGTAATTAAATTAATAACTATTGAATTTGAAAAAAAAATTACGCCGAATCCTATTTTTTTGTGAACTTCACTCCCTCCTATCATTCTATGGAAATGTACATTTTTTTGTATAATAGTAGCTTAATATACATATTTTAAAAATTGGTTATTTATTTTTAATCCTCTCTGTATTTAGTTATTTGTTTATTTATTTAAATTTATTTTATTTTATTTTTTTTTTTTTAATGAAACTTCAACATTGCGGTAGAAATTTATTCAAATCAGTTTTCAGCAGGAGTCCAAAGCTGCCGTAGTGTTAAAGTTGAAATTTATTGGTTTGCTATATTATAATAAATCTTAAATTTCTTTGTCTTGATTTGGGAGTTTTTATTATTTCTTACTTTTTTTTCCCCACCCTTATACCATGTAATTTTAAACCATAAGGGATTATGTAAATTTTTTCTGTAGCACATAGGATATGTAATGTATGTAATGTACGTAAGTGAGCAAATGGGTAAATAGTAGGTGGCATTGTCATAATCTGTAAAAAAATATTAAAGCAAAATCAAAACAACTAAATCAAATAAATTGTGAAAATATATATGGATTCATATTTTAGATTTATTTATTTTATTTTATTATTTGTGCCAAAATAACAATAAAATGTAGCATTTGGTTTAAAAATATTGAAATAATATTTTGCAAATGGAAGATTAAAATATGATGCGATAAATAAAATTTTGAACGTAAAAAAATGTGTTTTTTCTTAAAACAAAAAAAAAATTATAAACATAAATCCGTCGCTTTACGTCCTATAAAAACTTTATGAAAGATAGTCAAGCAACATAAATGTGAATTACCTCATATAAATTAGAATATATCAAACTATTTATTGTGGACAAAATTAAGGTATGAATTTTATATAACGGAAATAAAAATAAGCTCTTTAACTTATTTTTTGAATTTTTATTATTAACAGGATGTATCTGGTGGTTTATTTTATTTTAATATTTTTCTAATCAAAGGTGGTTTACTAATCCTACTGAATGATGATATATTGCGCAATCAAATGTAGCATAGCAATAGCAAGCTTTCGTAAGCATTAATCTGACAATATTTAAATATAATATTTTAACTTTTGTAGTTTACTAACCCAAAAACCCTTTATTTTTTCGTGTTTTTCCGGAAAACATATCACACTTCTTTATTATACTTCTAGACTTCTATAGCTTCATTTATACACAAAATTTCTAGTTAGAGCATTTTTGTGTTTATTTTTATTTTTTATCTTCTTGACAGTAACTTAAGTATAATCACCTTTTCGTGCTTAATTAAGTACGGTACTGCAATTTTACACTACAATATCTACAAATATTTCGAGTATTTATTTAACAAATTACTGGCTCATCAACTCATTAAATGTGGAAAACTACTACTATTGTCAGGAACTAAGCCTTCTTAAATAGAATAGCTTTATTTTATTTAACTTGTTACCAGATTATACTCTCAATTATTTTTTGTCATTTATTTTATCCCAATGGCAAAGGCCAGGTCGAAAAACCCATAAAAATTTTTTTTTTACTTCATCGGGAATCGAACCTGGGACCTTTCAGTTGAAAGGCAAGCGCTCTACCTACTGCGCCATTCAGCGTTTATTTGGAATTCTATGTGAGCTGACCTCTTAAGATCTATATTGTACTGTTATAACACCTTATAATTAATCGCTAACAACGTGTTATAGAGCGTATAGTGTGAGCAGCACATTATAATATAACTACTCTACTAGCATTATGTTGTTTTATTTTATTTTCTAACAGTGTCAGGTTCTACTAACTCCAATGAGTGATAATAAATATTGCACAAAAATGTAGCAAGCTTTCGGCTCTAATAGATGTCTGATGTGCTTGCTCTAAGCATAAAATCTGAGTGTAATAACAACTTATTACTTAGATAGTATGCCTTTAGTTAATTTAGTGCTTTTTTACTTATTAAAATTCTTTTGGAGAGACAAAAAACCCGTTGAAAATATATATGCGATAACTTGTTGGTGCAATAGACTTTGCTACTGTATATTATCAACAATTTTAGTCAAAAATTCATATTTCAATATTATTCGTCAATTCATCAAAATTATAATGAAAATCGTAATGTATTTTAATAGGTGAATTAAATGTCCTTACAGGAAATACTATTTTTATATTTATATTTTTAATATTAGGAATTAAAATTATAAGTTAAAAAAAATAAATCATCATGGAATATAGCTATACATCTTAAAAGTAAGTATGTATATATAAAAATGTTTTCTTTTTCATTTGTAACTTAATGGTAACGTGTACAATCCTAAGGGAAATTAATTGACTTTACTAAATTGAAATTTAAAAAAAAATTTTTTAAATTGCCTCTCGTGGCTAATATAACTAAAGTTTTTATTATTTTATTTAATAGCATTTTTATGTAGGTACTCAAAATAAATAAATTATAAAGTTATCATATTTTAATACAAATAGATGATTGTGTAGTTAGTTCCTGTAACAAAGAATTACTAGGAGTTCAGAAAAAAGAAAACAACGTTTTTTTTTAATACAATATATAAAAAAAAAATTCTGCAAAACAAAATCCAACACCATATAATAACTTTAATAACTAATTCTATTGCACCATCATATTCAAACCAATGATGAATCGATGATGAACCGATGAAAAAATTGGAATCATGACATTTACGCAAGCATATGAAAATTGCAATTGCAATTGACAACATGATTTAAAGGCTGAGAGCTGGCTTTTACAACAGATTTTGTTAATTGCAATTGCAATTCAATGTATAGCTATTTATGTATACTTTTTTTTTTTTAAATTGGATACGTTTTTATTTTTTCGAGTGGTAACACTAATTAAGTAAATAGATATGGTAAATATACATAAGTACATAGGCATAAATAAATGAAATGAGTTTCTTACTGTCTTTTAATAAATGGGCGGTTATTTTTACTGTTTCATCTATTGGTATATTTTTGTGTACAGTTTTAATCAATAGATGAAACAGTAAAAATAACAGTAAGAAACTCAACCAACAACGGATCAATGACATAGAAAAACTACTAACGAAAATATTATCCCAAAACTACTTCACATACAACAATGAATGCTATGCGCAAACAAATGAATTAGCAAAGAGTTCACCATTGTCGGGGTTATTAGCTGACATTTACTTAAACCATTTCGGAAACAATTATATATTTATTAAAACAAAAAAACCAATGGCAGATAAAACCATGTTCTATTGTAGGAATGATACATGCATTATCCTTAACGAAACAACTAGGCAAAACAAAAATCTGAATAAACACATAAAATAAACGAACAAGTGAAGAATTTTAAATTCACTGCAGAAATCGAATGCAATGGAACATTAAATTTCTTGGACCTAACAATAAAGCGAAACAGCTATAATTTTAAGTACAAAATCTATAGAAAGTCTACAACCAGTGACGTCACCATACCTGAAAACTCACATCATTCACACCAACACAAAATGGCGTCTCACAATAGTTTTGTACATAGATTATTAAACGTCCCATTGAGTAAATCAGACTATAACGAGGAGGTAGAAACATTAAAATACATAGCAGTAGCCAACGGTTACAATAGCAATATAATCAGTAATTTACTAAGGAAAGATAATCAAATATAAGAGTAAAAAAACAATCAATAAAACAATTAATAAAAAACTAAATAAAGCAGAATTCTCTAAATTCATCCCATATGCAATAAAAAACACAATAAGTAAGTATAAATATCGAATCGCTTATAGAACCAATAACAATATAGGTAATAAACTCAGGGAAAGTAGCGAAATAGCAATAGAAGATTCACCATAAAATAAAATGCGAAACATGTGACAAATCTATATAGGCCAAACAGGTAGGCCATTTATCAAAAGATACAAGGAGCATCTACCTGAAAACACATAATAAACTGAACATCAAATTACGCACATCAAATGATTTTCAAAGTAATTTGCATAAATGTCCATAAGGTAGAATAATGGGCACTCTTGAAGAGTATGAAATATACAAAAACGACAACACCGAAATCTTGAATTACAAACTTACGTTCAAGAGTAATGTATTATAATATGACACTGCAGTAAAAGCAACAAAATAGGTGGTAAAATAACCCAAATTAGTTTAGAAATGTAATTTTAATTTTTATATAAATATCAGTAATTATAAAAACTTATCCACTGTTTACTGAAGATGACAACTTCAACTTTGTCGAAACATGTATAATTTTTAATTTTAATTTTTAAATTTAAAAAAGATAAACGTCCACATATACGGAAAATAAAAAAAAAAAAATATTTCCTTATTAAAATATAAAAAAAATTTTTTATTTTGGCATAAAAAAAGAAAGTAGAAACTACTAAAATGTATTCAAAACTATATATTAATAAAGTTATAGTAACAACTATATTTGACTCATCAAATGAGAAAATTCTAAATAAATAGAGTTTAATAAAACATTAAATTAAATTAAAATTAAATTAACATAAAAACTCTAGGTATGGTTCACAATTTTTATTAAATATCTTAATCGATTTCGGTGATGATAGTGATTGATTTCGCTTTTGATAAATTTACAAGTGACAAAATTGTCACGAAAAATTTTATAATTTTGTAGGTATTTAAAAATTACAAAATTTGTCATGACAATTTTCTAAATTATAATTTATAAAATTGTCATGTCTATTTTATAATTGAATTTATTGACAAATATTTTATTAAAACAACATATTATTATCTACATATATAAAATAATATAAAATGCAACGTTAAAAACAAAGTCATAGGTACTTATTTATTATCAAAAAAAATTTTTAAAATCTAGGTACTTATAAAATGTTAAACTATCTTATATACAATATGTATACATATACATACATATTATAAATTTCTCGAACTTATTTCATTATGAAATTAAAATAAATAAATTAAAAATGAAATAAAGTCGAAAAAAAAAATCAAATTTTATCGAAGTTATTTCTATTGATAAAATTTGTAGCGCCTTTATAATGCAATGAAAAATGAAATTTAAAATTTTATATATTTGAAATCGTATGTCATGAATTGTCCGACAATTATAACAATTTTGTAAAATACAATTTTATTTTGGTTTCATAACAAAATTGACATAAAAATTACTGTGGACAAACCTTGACAAATTTTGTAGATTTTATCTTTGTTTATTAAACAGGAATTGACAATTTACAGTTTTGTCAATTTTATTTTAAAGCAAAAATTTTACAATATTGTCGACCTGTAATTTACAAATTTGTAAGTTACAAAATGCTCACTTGTCAATTTTTATGAAATAGGCCACAGGTTTATTATTATATTTATTTAATTTTAATAATGTTTCAACTAGAGCCTATACGAATTCTATAAATTAAATTATTTTAAGTGTGAAAGATGTGTTATTTATATTTCTATATTGTATTGTATGTTAATATGATATTTGTAATCGCTTTTTACAACGGCATTGCGAAATTTGTAAATATTACAATATGTAGAACAAGAAATAGGTTTTATTGGTTACAACAATCTAAAAACTGTGTATAAAGTCTATATTGAGTTCTTCAGACATTATGGGATCTAAAAATTGAATATTAGTTTAGTTTTATATCTAGATAAAATATTTATTTACTACTGCATTTGCTATTTAAAATTTTAAAATTGTATTAATTTAATTACTATGTAACTCATCACGTTTATTAAATTTAAATAACTAAAAATTTATTTATTTTAATTTTTTTTAATAAAAATTATTATTATTTACCCTATATTTTTATATGTTTAATAATTTTAATGTTATTTATCTTTTACAATCATATGCTACCATATACGATACAATAAAATTAATTAAGGAGTTTTCAAAGCATTAAAAATTAACGTACAACATTTTAAAAATCATTCCATTTTTATTATATTACATGGTTACATCATACTCTCTCTCATTCTAAGAGAAAATTTCATAGAAAATTGTTGTAAAAACTAAATAATGGTTCTTTGATTACTTAATTAGAGAAATATTTTTATAAAATTGTGATTGTAAAAAAATGCATTGTTTAGTATATTACTTATATATATATATATATATATATATATATACATAGTATGTTTCATCTTATAGACATTCATTGGTACTTAATCGAAAGAAAAAAAAATTATATTAAAAATTGTAATAATGTTAAGCAAAAGAAATACACAAAGGTTGTTTGATAAAACCACAAGATTAAAAAAAAATTTTAATTAAAATATTTAAAAAAACCGAAATAAATCTATAAAATTAAAACATGATGTTTTACTGATTTAGATTTCCAAGAATTAATTTTATTCACAAAATAATTAATTAATCATTTGCATATGTAAGCAAAACTTCCCTTTCTCTATAACTGTTTCAGTTTGTGTTCCTGGTAATATCTATTTTTTTTTTGTCTTCATGTTTTTTATTTGATATCGATACCAATTTATTTTTTTCACATAAATGTAATCATAATAATGTAACATAGAAATACCACGATAGAAAATAAGATAGAAAAATGGTATATAGATTAATATGTATTAAATTTTTTTTCAAATATTCGTCATGTCAATTGGTACAATAAATTACCACCATTTTTTCCTTTTTTTGTTTTAATTCACAAACCAGGTCTTTATACATACAAAGAAGCAAAATAAAAAAGGATTTATAGGAACTCTCTTCTTACCAGCCAATAAAAATTCTGTCCACCCTCCTAATTTTCAAATTAATTACTTTATGAATGACTTGAAAGCTTTTATTTTTCTTTACTAAAATGGAGAGAGAGAGAGAGAGAGAGAGCAAAAGAAAATGAGGAAAAAATTGAATCATCATTCTAATGAAAACAAAACCGCACATAAAAAAAGAGAAGCAAAAATAAAAAATTAATAAAATAGAAAGGATTAGGATACAAAAATAAAATATATCGAATTTTTGTGAAATATTATTTTATCTCCTCGTTAAATTTACAATATTGTAAAAACAAATTCTTATTGAACAGAATAAAGTTAATACCATTAAGGATATTCATATCAAATTGGGAAAAAATGTTAGTTTCAAATATAAAAATAACTATACTGGTTCTAAGAATCTGGTCTCAGATTTAGATTATATTAATTTTATATTGGGGACTATGAATTGTTAACGTATTATAGTTTCAAAAATATGAATTGCAGTTCTCATATTTTAGATAGACTCAAATTTATCTCTTTATAAACTTAGGCATGGATAAAAGTCTATATAAAATCTTGTATTTAATATAATGAGTTTGAATCAAAGTTTACTGATTTAATTTTTTCGTTTAGTTATTTAGGAAAAATGTATTTAAAAAGTGCAACATTTTTTTAACGGAATGCTAAAGACAGAACCGGTCAATAAAAATTAAAACACAAAGCAAATTAAACTAGAATATGTAAAATATCAAAATTTTGATTAACAAATATTTTATGTGTTTAGATAATACCACTGTATTATATCTATACTGAATTTATCTATTCATTTTTTATTTATTAAGTTTCATAAAATGAGCTGAGAAGGTAGTACAGACTATATATTATGTCTTATAGTTATTTTAAAATGATGCGTATGATATGTGTAGTACACATGTGTATAAAATTTCATTAATTCAAATATATGTATGTGATGATTGAAGTAAAAACTTAGCAATTATATATTATCAAAAATAGAAAAATGTATAATAATATAATATGCAAATCGTTAATGTTATATTATTTTAAATTTTTAATAGTAAGATTTTTCACCTCAATCGCCAGTTCATTAAACAATACCCCAGTGTTAATTATCGGCTTTAATCTTTGTAGATCGAAGTTAGTCGAATATTTAATATTCTGAGCTAATTGGTGTATCTCATTATTTTTTCTAGTTGCTGTAGGTATCATATTTTACATATCTTTTTTGAATATTATGTATTTGTACTATTTGAAATAGAGTTTTAAACAATTTCTATCTTTAATGTCCTATATTGTTTGCAATATACATATAATATTTCGTTTGTTGGCACTTTTATGTCCTAACTCAAAAATATTTTTTTGCTTTATTTTGTATTTTGTATTGTAAGTTTGCTTGTGTTTTTACTAAATATATTTCCCCATATACATACATATTCCATTTCCATTTTTATATTGTATAGTGCTGTGAAATAGACTGTATACTTACATTTTTATACTTTGAGAAAATTTTTTCACTATTTCTTTTAAATAAACCAGCAAAACAATACGTCGAAATTTCGGTATTAAGTTCTGAATTTGGACAGTCTAATTTAATTCGGCATAAAATTTTCCACCCTATGCCCCACGGATGGGGTTACCTGATAAGGATGATGAAATAATTAGTGGTTTACCTTCCATATTACTTTATTATATCGTACAGATATTTACTTATGTAGTGTATACATTTTCGGCTTTGAAGAGCATAAATTTTGTTAATATTTACTTACTGTTCTGGCTTATGTACGCCATAGAAATATTTCACCTATGGTAGCCAGAAATTTTTCACAACTATTCCAGAAATACAAATTTATTTAGATCAATTTTTCATCGCATCAGTGATGAGTCAGTAATATGGATGTATATCTATTTACGCGCATCCAACTATAAATTTTTAACATGTCACTGTCTATTTAATCTTCTAACTCTTTACGATTTGATTCAGACCATTACCAGATTATACTTTTTTAGTTGCGATTCGGCAGACACCGAGAATAATAAAATAGATCGATACAAGCATGCAGCAAGAACACGAATGCGAAATTGAAAATTTAATAATAAGTACATATATATTCGATCACATGTTTAACTTTAGTTGTTCCTACTGTCTTCCATTTTCTGCTTTTTTTACTCTAGTAGTGTTGTTCATATGATTGTTGGGTACAAGTAATTATTTTCTACCATTATAGCAGTATTGATCGCCTGATTGTTGTGTGGTGGGTGATCCAAGAACAGCTGCTTTTTAGAACCTGTTAGAACTTCAGAAACTTATAATTAAATAAGACCATTGAGAAGAGTTAAATTCAATAGTGAAATATAAATTCTAGTTATGCTCCCCTTCCTTTCAAAGATTCATTATTTAATATAAAATATTCTAAAAAAAAAAAAAATAATAAAAAAAAAGGTTATTTATATTGTCATCTGGTTGTCACTCCAACTCTATGTTTATATCTTAACTTTTTTTAACAGAACAAAATTTGTTAATGTCTTTTGTTAAGGCTTTTTTTTAACTTTTTTTTTATTGAATTTTATATGGTGTTTAGTGGAAGGAATACATATTATATAAAATTTTTGTGTCCTATTTAGTGATATATGTACAAAGAGAATATTTCAAAAGAAATTTAAGTTTCTTTCAAAAATGTCCACTTTCGCTTTGTTTTTTTATTTCCTTATTTTTTGATTAATGATATTTTTTTTATTTTATTCAAACATGTCCTTGGATTTCAAAATTTACAAAAATATATTTTTAGTTAAACCATGGTTACAATTTACAATACTGTTAACCAATTTTCTAATTTTATGACAAATTCAGGTGATTTTATTATAGGGTTTTCTCGTCACCATATCATTAATTTTATTTTATTTTTTGTTTCAACGGAATTAATATTGTTGAATGGTTTTTACCACTCGTCAAGTGGGATTTCAAGTATTTTTAAATAATAAACGTAATAGTTATATATATATTTATTTATAATAAAATAATTTTATATATATATACATTTTTTTTTCATTTCAGGCTGAAATATGGAGTGTGTTCATAGCTATTTTAAGAAAAAGTGTAAGAAATCTTCAAGCTTGCACCGATGTTGGTTTAATCGAACATGTACTCGTTAGATTACAACGTTCAGAAACCGTTGTTGCAGGTGAGTTTTTATTTATAATTTCACAATTTTTTTATATATTTTATACAAATAACTAGGCAGAAATACATTTTTAAAATATTAGATACATGTAGTAGCGCATACATTTTGCATTTACATGCAGTTTTTTTTATTACTTTTTCGTACGTTAACTAATTTTAATGGAAAAATTAATTATTTTCAATAAGTAGTTTAATAATAAACAGTAAATTAAATTAAAGATTAATTTATTTAAAAATAGAAGGCCTAAATTTTATTCAATTGTTTATTTTGTCTTTGTGAAATATTTTAAATTTGGTCAAAATAAAAGTTTATATTTTTTTTAACAGAATTTTGTTCTGTAATGAGATTATCTGAAAAATAAACATTTTCACAATAAAACAATTAATCTGATATTTAAAATGAATAACAATTTAATTAAAATTAGCATTTTTTTGCACATGTTTTTTCTGTTTTACAAATCTCAAAAGACGAATTATTGAAGATGGTGTTACCCCTTGAATCCGACTGGCCGCCGCTATCTGTATATTAAAAAAACATTTTTTTTAAAATGTATTTTAAGTCTTACTGAAACTTATCTTACCGTTTGTGGTTGAATAATTGATAGTTTTTCTCTTTCCTCATTAGATAAATTAAGATATTTGCTGTAAAAATATTAAAATTCAAATAAATCTATTTAGATAATTAGTTTAAAAAACAAAACTAACGCAAAGTAATCTATATTTTTAGGTATGAAAAGTTCTTCCTCCTTCCTAATTTCATCAACTTCTTTACTTTGTTCTTTAATATAATAATCATACAAAGCTTCAATTTTTATACGCTCCGATATATTCTTTTCATTTTTTAACCATCCAAAAAGTGATGGTTCAAAATTGATTAATTGTTCACATGTTATATTTTCAACAGGTAGTGACAGCATTTCAAAGGCACTGAATAAAATAAGTAATTTAAATAAATTTTTCAAAATAAAAGATCTAAGAATATAAACCTTCTTGATACTGAAGTTTTTGAAGTTGGAAGTTGCAATTGTGATCGCCAATAATTTGATTCTTTTTTAACAGATTTTAATAGTTTTATTCCATTTTCGATTTTTTCTTTAGTTTCCCTAAATTTTTTATATCTTTCTTCTGACACCATTCCCATTTGGTATCCCTTTTTTTTGTTTGTTTAAATATTTAATACTATTAAAATACATTTAAAAATTTATTTTATTAAATTTTCTACCTTTTCTGTAAGTCTTAAATCGGCATTATCTGGTCTTAAAATTAATCTAAATTCAGCACGACTTGTAAACATTCGATATGGTTCATTTGTTCCTAAAGTCGTTAAATCATCTATTAAAACTCCAATATAACCTTCAGTTCTATTAATAGTTAAGAATTCTTTACCCAAAGCCTTTAAAAAATTGAATTTAAAAAAAAAAAAAATTTTTGATAAAATTATTAAAATACTTTTGCAGATGCATTTGCGCCAGCTAAAATTCCCTGCCCGGCTGCTTCTTCATAACCAGTTGTACCATTTATTTGACCAGCTAAAAATAAATTATCTATTTTTTTGGTTTCTAATGTAGAATATAGTTCTCTCGGATCAATAAAATCATATTCAACTCCATATCCAGGTCGAACAATTTCAGCATTTTCAAGTCCTTGTATTGTTCTTATCAGTTTAACTTGCAATTCTTCTGGTAGGGTACATGACAAACCTTGTGGATATATTAAATCACTTGAAAATCCTTCTGGTTCAAGCCAAACTTGATGTGATTTATTTGCAAAACGTAAAACTTTTGATTCAATTGAAGGACAATAACGAGGTCCTGTTATTTCTTCTGTTACATGTCGATTTTGATGTAAATTTTCCTTTACAATTTTAATTAAACTTTCATTTGTGTTTGTTAAATAACAAAACATTTGTTCTTTTGCTGTTATCCAAACTTTATCATTTAAAAATGAGAATGGAATTGGAGGATCATCACCTGAATGTTTTTCAACTGCATTATAATTTATTGAATCAGCTTTTAATCGTGGTGGTGTTCCAGTTTTCAGCCGACCCATACAAAATTTTAAATTTTCTAAACTTTTAGCCAAACCAATAGCTGGTTCATCACCAATACGTCCAGCTGGTCTAACCTCTAATCCAATATTAATTTGTCCTCTTAAAAATGTTCCAGTTGTAATAACAACAGATTTTGAATTTATTTTATCACCATTTTTTAATATAACACCACAGCATTTTACCGTATTTTCACATTTTAAATCTTCGTTTGGTTCTATTATCAAATCTTCAACTGCAGAACATACAATATCTAAATTTGGCATTTTAAATAATTCATTTTGTACAGCATTTTTATACAATTGTCTGTCAATTTGTGCCCTTGGACCCCAAACAGCTGGACCACGACGTTTATTTAATACCTAGATAATTATCAAAAGTTTATGAATATATTATATTATTATTTTTTGTAGTTTTTACCTTATAAAAAACACCCGAAATATCACAACATTTTCCACAAATACCATCTAATGCATCCACTTCTCTTATTAAATGTCCTTTTCCTATTCCACCAAATGAAGGATTACATGACATCTCACCTTAAATAAAATATTTTTTCCTTAATTAAAGTTAACATTGTAAGTAGTAAGAATACTTTATTTTAAATTATATATTTTTTTATGATAATGGGGTACCTATTGTTTCTTTTTTATGGGTAACAAGTAATGTTCGTGCACCCATACGAGCAGAAGCTTTACATGCTTCAGTACCGGCATGTCCCCCACCAATAACAATAACATCATAATTTAAATTGGAAAAACATCTTATATTTAATTTTAAAACACATTTTTTTAACCTTAAATGAAATAAATTTTTTTATATAATTTATATGAATTAGAAAAATCAATAACAATTGCTTTCGAGTAGATATTTTGCAATTATTATTTATATGTATACATATTCAAGAGCAAATTAATTAAACTAATAACACTTTTCTTATTATAAAACCAATAATTAACTCACATATTCACTTTATTGAAAGTACCATTAAATAAAAACATTTTTTTCTAAATTATTTTATTTGTAAACAAAAAAATTAAACTTCACCCATTTTTCACGAGGTATTTTTAACAATTGACGTTTAATAACAAAAAAAAATAATTATAATACAGCCAGACGTAAGATGTCGCCTGCGCAGTAAAGTAGAAATTATTATATTCTTATTTCGTAGAAAGCTTTCATAATACAAAATGCCTCTTCTGAGCTTTAAAGTAAACTACATAATAATAAATTAACGGTGGAAGAGTATTGAAATATATTTTTTTGTTGTTGATTTCAGCAAAGATTGAAGAATAGAGATTTTATGACCTTTGATATTATTTATTCCAGTTTTTGCTGTAATTTTAATAAAAATAATTATAATATATAAATAATCAATAATATTAACATATAATTCGTAAAAATAATTAGCGAAATACATGTTTTTTTTTTATTAAATATTAAATTCTAATGAAAATTTAATAAAATAGAAATTTTTTAAATTTCGAGAGTTTCGTAATATTTTGTTAACGGTTAAATTTCTAAAAATTATTGAAAACCACTATTTTTAGCAACCGTCTGTTGCATAATAGGTATTTTAAATTTAAATTAGAGTAACAAATTAAGACATAATAATTTTATTTCTTATCATTTTTAAGTTTATGACTGACAAGTGATAAACAACACAGACAGTGTTTTTAGTAGATTGTATAATGAAGCGAATTTGTTTTTATTTATTTTTCTTCAAATTTCAAAATATTTTCAGATAATGATTTCTTTTACTGACTTTGCCGTGACATAATCAAAAAATGTATCGTCTGAAAAGTTATATGTATGTAGGTACTACACCACTTTTATTTTATTTATTTATTCACCATTTAGTTCAAACGTAATATTGTAGTTTAATTAACAATTTAAATTAATAATATATTTTAATTTAATTTTTAATTAGTTTTTCCTCTTTTTTTATTTAGATTTTCAATTAAACTTTAATTTTTAAATTATAATTACAATAAAAATGAAATTATTAGAAATGATAACAATTACTATATGAACTTAGAAATAAATTAATATAAACCAAAAAAAAATGATGAAAAGCTAACTCAATGAAATTAAATTTGATTAAAAAAAAAAGAAAGAGTTTGAGGAAAAACAATAAATTCATAGAAACCAATTAAGTATAATTAGTGAATTAGTGACTACATATATAAATAGGATTAGTATGATTAAGGAAGGATTTGGAATAGGATTTTCTTTAACCTGGCTTTACTATTTTTATGCTGATTAACTGCCATTAACATTCTATTTATGGGTTCAAATTTACCATAATTTGTTCTGTGAAAAGGAAGGTTAAAAACATTTTCTGAACGAAATCGCGTACTAGTATTAATCTGTTTATTGATTATGCATTTTATAGTTTGGGAATCAATTTCTCCAGTCAATAGTTGAATTATAAATAAAATATCCGCAACAATTCTTCTCGAGTGCAAAGTATTTAATTGAAGTAGCTTGAGGCGATCTTGGTAAGGAGGCAGGATTATTGGGTTGGACCAGGGAAGTATACGTAAGGCAAATCTAAGAAATTTTTTTTGAATTGACTCTATTCTGTTGATGTGAGTGAAATAGTAAGGTGACCAGACGGGACTAGCGTATTCAAGGTGAGGGCGAACGAGCGTAGTAAATAATGATTTAATTGTATACGGATCGTTAAACTCTTTAGACCATCTCCTTATGAACCCTAACATAGAATTTGCCTTTTGAATTTGAAAGTGGGAAACTCTTTTAATGAGTTTAGCATCAAAAGTATAGTTGACTACTAAGGGTGAGTAACTACGGGAATAGGAAATTAGAGCACATTTGTCAATGTTTAGGAATAGATTGTTGGAGCTACACCAACTAAAAAAAGAGTCTAGATCTTCCTGAACCAAGGTGGAGTCATCAGATGCGGAAATTTTTTTATAAATTTTCATATCATCGGCATATGTAACAACATTACTATTCTTGATGATTTTAGTTACATCATTAATAGAAATATTGAATAGTAATGGACCTAGATGGCTGCCTTGTGGTACACCTGAGGTGGCGCAAAAAGAGTCAGATATATTTGATCTAAATATCACACTATAAGTTCTCTTAGAAAAAAACGATTTGATCCATTTTAAGAAGATTTCAGGGAACCCTAGTTTTTTGAGCTTTAAATGAATAACGCTATGAGGTAATAAGTCAAAAGCCTTACTTAGGTCAGTATAAATAACATCAGTTTGAGAACCAGCTTCCATAGTATTCAAAAAGCTTGAACAAGATTCAAATAAGTTAGTTACAGTAGATCTTTTTTTCATAAATCCTTGATGGTTAACTGCTAAGGAACTAGAGCAAATGTCATATATTGAATCAAATACTATCAGTTCAAATAGTTTGGGAATACATGAAAGTTTCGCCATTGGACGATAATTTGAGACATTATTTTTAGCATCTTTCTTATGAATTGGTCGGATAAATGAATCTTTCCAATATTCTGTAAAAATACCTGAAGTGAATGAACGGTTAAATAATAACGATAATGGTAAGGAAAGAGAATCAGAACAATTTTTTAAAATTCATCCTGGTACTTTGTCTGGCCCAGGGGAAGAATCATTATTTAATTTGTTCAAATATTCCTTTATTTTTTGAAAAGAAAAATCAATCGAAATATTTGGTAATTCAGATAAGGATATAATAATATGTTTATAATTTATAATATTATTATTTTTTTATTGACTAAACATAATTTTTGTTAAAATTTGGAATTTAATTTGATTTTTTAAGAACATAATTTACCAATCCTACAACTTCATATTAAAATGTTATTTCTACAATTTTTGCATAGCTATACGTTTTATTAAAATTTAGAATCAAATTTTTACGTAAGTAGGTATTCATTTTACGAATTGCTACAACTTCACCATTATGATTTTTTACGAAATAAAAAATAACTTTCTGAATTTTAATCTAAAAAAAAAATCTACAAAATAATTATTGAAAATTAAACAAATACCTTCTTTTTTGAATAATTACATGAAATATTTACAAAAATATTATTTTATAATGTTACACCAAATCTATTTCTATTATTCAAAGTTAAATTCCCTAAAGCTAAAAAAAATAACAAATGAATATTTTCTACAGAATAGAAAAAAAAACAAGAAATCTTAAGAATTTTTTATTTCCATCTATTTTATTTTATTTTTTTATTAAAAAATGTTAAAAGCTGTAATTGTAATATTTTTTTATTTTAAATTGCATTGTTACCTGCATTTATAAAAAACTAAAATATAAAAATAAAAATATTTCTATTTTTCATATAGAAAAAATAAAATAATAAAATCGAGAGGAAACATTTTTACTTTTACGTTTTTCTAGAATAATAAAAAAATAGAAAAATTGTACAAAACAAAAAAAAGTTTTCTTTCAATTCATCATCAGAAAGGATGAAATATATATATTTTTTTTTGTGCAATAAGTTTATATAAAAAAGGAATTGAACATTAAAATCAGATCTGTACACAAACAATAGAAATTCTTTTAAAACTATATCTGAGGTTTGTAATGCATGATAGTGTTCTTGACACTAAAAGCTCGTTAAAAAAGTTAGACATATGAAATTTATTATGCGTTTATAATGTTAATACAATTTAATTATAAAAATTCTCAATTAACACAATGTATCAAATAAGATTTATGATTTGAAGTTTAAATTACTTTGAAATTTAAAACAACATAGTTTTTATAAAAAAAAAAAAACAAAATTAGATAAAATAAATTTCATCAGAAAAAAAAAGAGAAGATGAAAAGTTATTAAAAGTATTAAAGGTTAATTATAACACTACAAATTAGTAAATATTAGTAACGGAAAAACAAGATTATTATGAGGACTAAGGGCGCAAGTGAAATAAGGTGGTCTTTAAATTGGTTTTATTCAAAGAAAAGTCAACACTGTTTTTGTATTGATTAACTGCCATTACTTACTTACTTACTTAGGTGGCCAACAGACCATGTAGGTCCTGGGCCTGACTCATCAACATCCTACATTTTTGATTCTCTCCAGTTGAAGATTCGAAATTGCTTTAAATCCGCCGATATTTCGTCTCTCCAACGAAGGTTTGGTCTGCCCCGACGTCTTGTACCTTCGGGTCTGGAATCGAAGATTCTCTTCGCTGGAGCATTTTCGTCTATCCGCTCTAGGTGTCCGAGCCACTGTAGTCTCTTGACTTTAATTTTTGTGACTACGTCCACCTCATTGTACAGCTCATAGAGTTCGGCATTATATCTTCTCCTCCAGACCCCATCGTCGTTTTCAGGACCATATATCCGATGAAGAATTTTCTTTTCGAAGACACCAAGTGTATGCTCACTTGCCTTAGGCAGTGTCCATGATTCTGATCCGTAAAGCAAAACCGGGAGTATGAGCGTTTTGTAGATTTGTACTTTGGTGTTTCGAGAGAGAAGCTTTGATCCGAGATGTTTTGACAAACCGAAGCAGCAACGGTTTGCAAGGGTTATTCTTCGTCGTACCTCCACATTGATGTCGTTTGTGGGATTAACACTGGTTCCATCAAGGTAGGTAAACTTCTGAACTACCTCGAAATTATATGTGCCGACAGTGATGTTTTGACCAATATGATGTTGAGAGGTCTTTTTATTTGTCGACAACATATATTTTGTCTTATCCTCATTTACTTTGAGACCCATTCGTTTCGCTTTTTTTTCAATCTGGGCAAAGGCCTCGACGACCGCCCGTTGTGATCTGGCGATGATGTCAATGTCGTCGGCATACCCTAGTAGTTGAACAGATCTGAAAAATATAGTACCGGCCGTGTTTACTTCCGCTCGTCGCACTATACGTTCCAGTACTAGATTGAAGAAGTCGCATGATAGTGCATCTCCTTGTCGAAATCCGGTACACGTCTGGAAATAGTCAGAAGTGTTATTTCCAATCACCACAGCACATCTTGTGTTTTCCAGTGTCATTTTTGACAATCGGATGAGCTTGGCTGGTACACCGAATTCCGACATAGCAGCATACAGCTCGCTGCGGTATATGTTATCGTACGCAGACTTGAAATCGATGAATAGGTGGTGTGTATCGATTTGAAACTCATGGGTCTTCTCCAGGATTTGTCTAAGTACGAACATCTGGTCGCTTGTTGATTTTCCAGGGCGAAAGCCGCATTGATAATTGCCAACAACAGCGTCACAATAGAGCTTCAGACATTCGCACAAAATGTTGGACAGGATCTTATATGCGATATTTAAGAGGGATATTCCTCTATAGTTTTTACAGGACATGGCGTCGCCTTTTTTGAAAATGGGGCATATAGAGCTGGTACTCCAGTCATTAGGCACGCTTTCTTCCTTCCAGATGTTGCCAATGATTTGGTGCATGCAGTTAACCAATCTGCCATTAACATTCTGTTAATTGGCTCAAATTTACCATAATTAGTTCTATGGAAAGAAATATTAAAAAGATTTTCTATACGAAAACGCGTTTACATTAACACCGAAATGTATGAGTTAATCTGATCTTTTATAATTTTGGAATAAATTTCACCATTGTATACTTGGGATATATTTCTGCAACAACCCTTCTTGATTGCAATGTGTTCATCTGAAGCTTAAGACGATTTATGTGTGGAGGTAAGATTATTGGGTCAGACCAGAGAAGATTACGTAGAGCATATCGCAAAAAATTTTTTTGAATAAATTCAATTCTATTAATATGAGTGGAATAGTGAGGTGACCAGACAGGGCTTACGTACTCAAGGTGGGGGCGAACAAGAGTAGTGAATAAAGATTTAGTAATGTATGGATCATCAAATTCCTTATACCATCTTTTAATAAAACCTAACATAGAATTTTCCTTGTTAATTATGCTATTAAAGTGAAGTTTAAATGAGAGTTTATCGTCAAAAAGTACGCCAAGGTCTTTAAAATGAGAATCTCGGTTGATTAGTTTAGAATTAAAAGTATAATCAGTTATTAATAGAATGAATCTACGAAGAAAGGAAATAATAGCGCATTTATCAATATTAAGGAGAAGATTATTATAGCCGCACCACTTAAAAAACGAATCAAGATCATTCTGTAGTACAGTATGAAAATTTTTTTATAAATTTTCATATCATCAGCATATATGATCACGTTACTATTGTTAATGAGATTGTTGACATCATTAATTGAGATAATGAATAGTAAGGGACCAAGATGAAATCTACAATCTAAATCCTTATGGTACACCAGAGGTGGCAGAAAATGCTCCAGAAAAAGTTGATCTAAACATTACACTATAAGATATATTGGATAAAAATGATTTAATCCACATTATAAAGAATTTAGCAAACCCCAGTTTTTTAAGTTTTAATAAAATAACACTATGAGGCAGTAAATCGAATGCCTTACTTAAATCTGTGTAAATGACATCAGTCTGAAAGCCAGCCTTCATAGTGTTCAGGAAGTGTGAGCAAGACTCAACTAAATTTGTAACCGTAGATTTTTTCTTTACAAAACCATGGTGATTAATTGATAAACGTTTAGAACAAATATCATAAATTGAATCAAAAACTATTAATTCGAAAAGTTTAGGTATGCATGAAAGTTTTGCTATTGGACGGTAATTTGTGACCATATTTTTAGCACTTTTTTTATAAACAAGTCGAATAAATGAATTTTTCCAATATTGTGGAAATATTCCAGAAGTAAACGACCGGTTGAATAAAAGGGATAATGGTAACGCAAAAGATTCGGAACAGTTTTTTAAGATTAAAGATGGTACTTTGTCAGGTCCAGGAAATACATCACTGTTAAGATTATTTAAATAACTCTTTATTTTCTGAGCAGAGAAATCTATTGAAATAACTTGGTTTTCAGGTTGGTTTATCATGTGATTAAAATTATTTTCATCAACTTCAAAGAGATTTTCTGAATAAGAACTACAGAAAAATAGCTTGAAGAGATGTGTAATAGATTTCGGAGAGTTAACACTAACATCATTATAGGTTACATCAGTCATGATTAAACCAAGGAGGACTAGAACTAAGGTCTCTATTACCAGCCAAGGGTACATACAATTCCAAACATTTGGATGGAATTTCGTAGAATTTAGAAACCGCCTTATTGATGTCATCATTTTCAACTACATATAAAATCAAAGTCAATTGATAAAAGAAAATTATTTAGCGCTAAAAAATTACCGTTGGCAAAGTTATAATTATAAGATATATCATAAGCAGGTAAATACTCGGCTATTATAACAATATGAAAGAAGTATAGGAGGATGAAAATTATCAACGTTTACTAAGAGCATAATAGGACCACTAAAAGTATAATTAGCCCAATCTGTTACAAAAATAAGATCAAGTTGCCTATCCATATAATTAGTCACTGAAGAGATTTGTTGAAGACCATTTAAATTAGCAACCATCCAGTAAAGTATATTCACAATCAGAATTAATCTGAAATGGAATTAGATATATGTGTCATCCTCGTGATGTACCCATGATACTTTCGGTAAATTAAAGTCACCGCAAACTAATAATTCATCAGAGGGATTCATTAAGGTTGAGATATAGTCAAGAGAAAGCTTAAAGTTAGAATATATGTCAACAAAAGATTTTGGAGGTATATAACTACAAACAATATAAAGCGATTTATTAAAAAAATTCAACTTTTAAAGCAACTAATTCAAGTGAATCACAATGGGGAAAAAACAATTCAGTTATTGTGTGTTGTAGGTTCTCAAATTTATGAGAAAAGCCATATTATGGTATTTTGTAATATCATTCGATACAATGGGATTGTTTCCACTAAAAGAGTATTCTTTCATCTGTTTAATAGCTATAATATACTTGTATTCTGTGTAATGATACTATTTATATATGTGTGTGTAAAAATTTCGTTAATTTTTAAATTAATTTAATTAAAAAATTTTCTGGAATATTCTCATTTTCTTGAAAACTGAAAATCTCCTCCACAAAATGTTTTTGTAGGCAACAAGTGGATATCAAACGTGTGCTAAAGTTAAAGTAGTGAAAAATACTCGTACAACAGACCCAATCATCGCATTAAATTTGAGGTGTTGATTGTATACTTATCTCACCCATCTATCTTTTGACTTTGCTCTTAGAGATTTATTTTTATTTTTATCGCTCTGCCTGCTCTGAATGAAGTCGTGCTGGTGAAATATTATATTTCAAAGACTGGTTTCCGCCATAATTTCCGAACTATAAAAATTGTTAATAGTCAAGTAATTTCATTTCAGTAATTTGCTTTTTTTACTACATATTATTTCCATACATCAGACAAGAATTTGTAATATATATATAAATAAACTAGCTGATCCGCCATACGTTGCTATGGCCTTGTTTGTAAATAAAAGATATATTAAAATTTTATTTTAAGTTTTGATATTTTTTTTTATTTTATTTTATTGAAAAGGCGACGAGTTGTATTGAAAATTGCATACCATGACGATCACTTGGAGCTTGGTCTGGTAGTAGTTGCAAGTGAACGTGATGAATAAGTCGGGTCTTCCATGGGATATATGTCATTGCATCCTGAATGTATTCCTGCATGTGACATGGACTGCCGGTATATGATGATGTTAGAATGCAGGCATTTCATATTTCATTGGGATTGAAATTGCCATCGACATTATTATTAATCGCATTTTGCAAATGTATATATTCTTCAGCACGAAATATCGCTTAATTGTGCCGGATGAAACGTAATCGCTCACTTTCTATCTTCGCATTGTAGAATGTGGTTCGTCTTGTTCCTGCGAATCATAATTCTGTATGCATAGAAGTTCATCGCACTCACTTTCTTATTCAATTCATCACCTTTAAAAACACAATTGTTAATGTGTTTATATTTAGATTTAAAAAATTGTATGATACCTGTTTCTGGATTAGTTTGTTTGATATTGATGTGATATCCATCTTCTCCTTCCCAAATTGATGGATATTGTAACGCGTCATATGAACGATGTGTATCTTGTATAACTTGAAGATTGTTGTTCCTACGCATAATCTACGACAATCTCGGTTTTCAAAGGCATTTCCAACCATAACAACTGCCACTTCATTAATAGTTGGAACATTAAATCTGCGTGCATGCTCTCCAACAGGAACTTTGTCTGCTTTAATGACAATCATATAATCGTCACTCTAGCATGACAATCACATAATCGGCCAAAAAAGTTTCCAATGACGCAACAATAGCTCGTTCTTGGGTTTTTTTCAATATGATTGTATCCACAACGAATATTGACTCGGAAACACGACTTTGGAAACACGAATTAAATTTTTTTACCAGTCGAGTACAAAACACTGAAGAAGTCTGCAAGTAGTAGACGAAATACGCGTATCTCTATGATAAGCATATCAGTAAAATTAAAAGAAAAATATTCGACTATTTTCACTGTTATAAATTTTCTTATTTTTTTTAAAAACAATTTTGAATCCAAACTTTCACCTAATAGCAATGACTTTAATGGTTCTGGTGGTGAATTTAATGGTGGTAAAAACAAAAAATCCCTAATATTAGTCCTGAGACTACGAATTTTCCTCCCTTGAATTTTCGCTACAATTTTCCTAAGACTAATTCTGAATTTTCCTAAACTAAATTAATTTTTATAAAAACTGAAATTCTGGTTTAGCTATTTTCTAGCAAAGTAATCACATCCTTAACGGCAAATAGACAGACCACTAAAATTTTTGCTTGTATATTAATTTTTAAAACAAATTAAAAATTAAATTAAAATTTACAAAAATAGAAATCTTAGGATTATTGTAATATACACAACAAAAATGTTCTTGATGCTTGAATAGACTATAAGTTTATTTTAACTCCAATTAGTGCTAACTAATAATTTTCTATGGTATGCAATTTTCAACTATTACTTACTTTTTTAATTACGTATAAATTAAAATTAAATTAAATTTCTGTTTTAAAACCACATACTTTATATCCAATGATTTTAAAGAATTTCTGGGACTTTAAAAATTTCTAAAAATCTATCAAGTAAATAAAACTAAAATTCGAAAATTGAAAGTTATAAAATTTCATTTGATTGTTTTTTTATTATTTAAGAAAATATATTTTCATTGCATGTCATGCATTTTTAAGTCCTGAATTTTATTATTTTCCTTACACTACATATATAGCTATATTTAATATGAGTTATGTCAGAGAAAAAATGTAGGTAACAAAACACTTAAATATGTTTAAAATAATGCGATTAGATTTTTAATAAAAGTTACCTAAATGTATTATAGGTTTAGATTGATTTGCGTTTATCAAGGACATAGACCTGCAATTCTGAAATGGACGGGGAAGTACAATAGATCTTAAAAATCTCGGTTAATTAAAACTTCCCAAATTAAAAAAAAAATTATATTTTGCTTAAAATATTTCATTTTAATCTCTCACAATGATCGACCAAGGCCTAGAATAGCCACAAATAAGCTTTAAGATCGATTAAACATTTTTCTATCTCATATATGTTTTACGCATCTTCTATATGATTAAAATTTTATACAAATAAGGTTAAAAAAAACCTTTAAAACCGTACGGGATAGTTTTTAAGGACTATTACAGTCTAAAATCTTTTTCAAATTCAATATTATACGATTAAATTAGATTACTTAGTAGAGAGAGAGGATATCCAATGTCAGATGTCACATCCCGGAACATTTTCCTTTTAAGAAACATTTATTCAAAATAGGTAGGTTCACCACATATAGATACAAATTCTATTTACGGCAGGATTTTCTTATTTTTGAATGCGATGACATAGCTCGCAAAAAATATAAATATTTCCATAATCCAGAATTCAGGAATTTTTGTTAACGCATTAATAGCGTTCGCCAAGGGCCTGCTTTATATAAAGAGTGTTCTATACCGAGTCGGAAAATAATTAAAACATACCTGTTGTAGGTTAATTATTTTTTAATCTCTTTATTTCAATAATTACACCTTAAGTCTACGGAAGGTATTTGCTCTGGGAATGTGTACATGTTTTTTACTGCTGATGGTAATAATTATCAAAAATAGAAATTTTATGAATCGATTGAAATGGTCTAGGACTCTAGGACATATTATTTATTGAATATAATTAAAATTATACGCAATAGTGAAATACAAGCACACCAGGGCTATTGACTCAAGGACATATTTGTTAACTGACAGATTTTTCTGTACAAATGCTAGAATATGAATTTTGGATAAGAATCCACAACCTTACAAAATTAGATCATACATATACAACAGTTTGATAGAATTTATCAAAAATTTTAAATTTGTTTATAGAAATTATAAAAACTATCGAAAACATGCACAGAGTAGATTTTAGTTATTCGTTGTGTTGCATGCAACTTGTCGGAAATACCCCTTATCTTATTCGACCATCATGTTATATCATTTTAATATGAAGTTAAAACAAAGATGCTAAGTTCAGTTTTGCTTAAGTCTGAGGTTTGAATATTATTATCCTGGAAGTTGATTAAAGATAATCATTATAGTCAGACCAAGTGGATATATCAATTACAAATTAATTTGACATCAAATAATTTTTAAAATATTCTAAAACGTGACTATTATTTTTAGAATCTTATTAGCAAATTGAGAATATCATATATACATAAATATATTAGTCAGATTTCATGTATGATGTGCGTCAATGTGGTTTTAACATAATAATGCATAAATAATGTTTATATGTAATTGGATTTTCCCTAAGGTCTAATTTCTTTATTATTTACATATATTGTGGGTATTTATCTAATTTTGATAATATAATTTGAATTTTTGCTCTAAACTCATGTAGATATTAATTTTAATTTTTATTTTATTTTATTACCAATATTACGTATTTAAATTTCCACAGTGAAAATTATATAAAAAAGCATATAATATTAGATTTACTATTTTTGGATATTCGAATGACGTAGTTAATTAAATTACTAAAAAATATAAGTTTTCGACATTGACGTCATATCTGGTTTTAAATAATAAATATTTTTCAGCACTCATATCCCTTACATAATTTTCTATTTTAAACAGGTAAAGAGGAGTTAAACATTTTCATAATATAGATTTGAAATCGTTCTCTACAATTTTTATCGAAATCATAATACATGATATATGTATGTAACAGTAAGTCATTAAGTACAAAAATTTAATTACCATTTGACTTGTGTTTTTATTTTTAAATGTAGAATCTACAGATTATCAAATTTTTACTCCAATTGAATGCATTGCTTCAGTAATTTAGTTCTAAACTAATTGCAAAATATAGAGGATTCACTCCCAATCAATTCATTGCTTAGCAAATTATTTCCAATCGAAAACAAATAGCTAAAAAATGGGAGATGAAGAAAATTGCCTCAGAAATTAATCCTCAGAAATAAAATCCCCAGTAAGACAAAATCTCTAGAAACAAAATAAAAAATTCTGACTTTTTCAGAATTGGGAAAAAAATCATTTGTTTCGTGTAGCGTAGTTGGATGCAAAAAAAAAGAAAATATCTGAATTGGGGATTTATTCTTGGCGATTGTGAAATTTCGTACCCAAGCCGTATGAAAAATTACAGACATTTTTATAAAATAAAATTTATTGTAGATTTAAACCATTAAAATAAAATGACATTAGTAAAAAATACTTCGGAACTATAAGTCAAAATTGATTAGGATGTTCAAGCTGGATTGAACCACTCTACATAAAATGTTTATACTCCCAGTACTTCTAATCGTACTCTTCAGTATACAAAAATAGCGTCTAAAGAAAACGATATGATGCCAAATTTTATGAACTATGACATGACGTATAATGAACTTAAATTAAAAAACTTGACTGACGTATTGAATAAAGTATTAACGAAATTTTTTAAAACCAAGAGAATATTAATATTCGATTTGATCAAATTTGAAGAAAATATGGCATTTGTCAACCAATGTTGTCGCATAGTACTCATAATTCCGGCTACTAACCAAAAACATGTTAGTGCATATCTAACTCGAAGAACGAATAAATAGGAAGTTTTTAATTTCAGATATCATCTGAATTTTTCGTTAGAATTCGGTCATTTGATTGTTCTAAAATACAACATATCATATTGAGGTAACAATAACACTTGTAGTGATTGATTTACATTCAAATCACAATATGTTATTATTTTCTGCTACGTAATATATACGGACTGTGTAACGTGGAAACTATAAGTATAATTAAAAATATTATTATAAACTAGTATAATGCCATTGCTAATCTAGTAAACTTTTTGGGCAAAAAATTTGAGTTGTAATTCAAAATACCAAAAATGTAAAGTAAATAATGTATTATTTCTCATCATAATGCATTAATATTATTTTCTCAATACATTTTATCTCTACCTACACGTACTTCCATAACACATTCAAAAAAATTTGAATTTTTATTTTTGATTTTTATTCATTTTGATCATTATTACTGTTGTTACAAAAGGCTTCAGACAAAAATAAAATTAGTATATATAAGATATAATACATATCATTTATGCATTTGTATAAATAGATACTAAAAACATTTCGACGGTGTACAACTGGCTTATTTTATTTATTTATTTCAAAAACAATGTCTAAAGAGAGTTATCTCATTACAGACTATATAAGTTTAAATTTAGGTTTTTAATATAACAATATGATAATTAAAATTATAAAAATATAGTTACAAAAAATATATAATGAAACATTAAAATTCTAAAGCTATAATAATAAAAAATAAATGTAACAGGCATAATGAAAAAATTGCAAAACCAATGCAATTGCTTTGAACCAATGAAACGATTAAAATGGTAATAAAAAGGGAAAAATGGAGTTGAATATTTCTACAAATTATAAAACAAAATATACAAATTATATACAAATTATAAAATACAGCTACGATTATAACACACATTAACTAACACCTAGAAAATAAAAATTCTATATAAATGGTTCCATTCAAAAAATCATGGATCAAAGCCAATACAATTTACATTAACCGTACGGTATCAAAATGTTCTAATTATTAATAAAGTGGAACCAGTCGAATATTTTTCGATTATTTATTTATCAATTATTTGGTATATAATTTTAATTAAATATGGAAAACTACTACTTATTTATTATTTAAGAAGAGCTTAAAAGATAGTATGTATGTATACCATAGACCATATTATCAGAAAATGAGTCTTCTTAAAAGCTATACCCGAAGTTAAGATTTTATAATTAATTTTATAGAATTTAATTTTAATTATACTTAGTAATTGACAAAATACAATTAAACATCAATGCCCTGAGCGAGATTTGAATCCGTAACGTCTGATTAATAGTCAGATGACAAAACCACAACACCGTTTCGGTTGGAAATGCCGAATAAAAATTGGACGATAGTTCGACGCCAATTTAGGAGTAGCACTTTGTAAGGTGATAGTGACAAAAAAATAATCACAATTCCTTTTTCGGCATTTTGTGCAATTTGTAAGGTTTTTGTCACTGTGATAGTGACAATTTTTGTTAAATTGAGAGTGCAAATAAATTCGTTGGCACCGCCATACGAAATATTATTTTTTCGGTTCTTACACAACAGTATATTTTCATAGGTATATTTGTTTTTGTTTTCTTTTTTGTTATAATAATTATATGCTTTGTTTGTATTTTCATATACATTTTTAATTTTTGCTTAATGGTGCTGGTTTTAAAAATGGTGCTGGTTGTGAAAAGCATACTTGATGAGGTGATCACAAAATACCAAAAATGTTCAGCAACATTTTGTTTTTTTTTTTTCTACTTTCAAAATTAAGCAAATATTAAAAATTTAATTTATTTATTTATTGACTTGTAGCAGCATTTTTTACCGAAGACATGCCTTTGGATCAATTTACAATAATTTTTTTGTCTTATAAATCACAAGGAATTCTTCGTTGTAGTCTTCTTATTCGACCTCCAGTTGTCATCAGGTTGCGGTATAAATTATTTGGATGAACTTGCAATTTGAGTCTGTAGCTGGTGCTATATTTAGCTATTACACTGGTGACGGATTCAATGTTTGAGTCGTGTTCTATATTTATTTGACAGGGGCTTTATCATTTTCCGTATGTTGATTTTATCTTAGCTAAATCATTTCGTTGCTTATTAAAAGAAATTCTCTTCAATTTATTGATCCATACACGTTTAAGAACTTATATATATTTAATTAGTCCGTCCTCATCTATATAGAATATGCTTCCCCTATCTGAATGCCATCTTATGCTAAACACATAAAACTAATTGAACCAATTCAGAAAAATGCGGTTAGATTTTGCCTACGTAAATTTAATTAGCAGGATAATGTCACTAGATGTTCGTTTTCGCTGCAGAACCCCAAAGCTGAATTCCATATGTTCAAATAGGTTTTATTATGACTTTATAAATTAATATCTTATTTGATAAAAAAACTATGTGTTCTTTCCCAGTATAGCCACTGACTTCTAAATTTGATATCAAGCTGTTTCCTATTACTGGGCAATATCTTTACGCCAGCTTAGTCTTTTTTTCTAAGTGTATGCCTAAGAACTTTACGTAATTTTTTGTAGGATGATCTTATAATTTAAGAGGGCTTGAGGACAGGTGTCTTTCTTTAAAGTAAAATTTTTATATGTGTTGACTTCGATTCAATTACTTTTATGTTCCATTTTTGTATCCATAGTTGTATATCTTTTAAGTTTGCTTGCAGTTTAAATTATGCAATTCTAAAGTCCTGATGTCGAACCATAAGAGTGCTGTCGTCGGCAAAAGTTGTGATTTTTACCTCTATTACTCTTGGAATATCAGCCGTAACATTTCTGATCGCTTTTAATTTGTAACAAAAAGTCAGTATCAATTACCCCCCTTACAAAATTCCATTCTAGAATTCCAGATTCTGAAATATTTTTATTTTAAACTATCCATGTTCTGTTTGAACCGACTATTTTCAATTTTTTAAAGTAATATCCGGGATAATAACAATTTGTTGACTTAAGCGATTTTAATTTTTTAACACATATGGGTATTTTAAGGACTCTGAAAAAAAGTAATCTTTTCACAATTTTTACAAATACAAACCTAATCACACAAATGAGAAAAAAATTAGTTTATTTTTTTTGTTATATACTGAAGAATGTCTAAATTTATGAGATGTGCATTGTCTACAATCTACATTATCTTAGAAAGTATATGTTGTCTTAATATAAGTATGCATAAAAATTAATTTTTGATGTATTAGTTAAGTTACTTATATGTATGTAAAATAGTAATTATTTTTTAAGACATAACATGAACAAAAAAATACTAAAACTTACAACACATCAAAAACACAGTTCTAATTTATTTTTGGATCCAAATTGCTTATATAATATTATTTCTATCTCTTTTATATTTTTTTTTTTATATTCCCCCAGCATTTTAAAAGGAAAAACGCGATATTTTCAAACAATCACTAATTTTTTTTTTTATATTTATTTTATTGTTGTGTTCTGTAATTTTAAAGGAAAATAGTAAAAAAAAAAAACAAATTTTCCTCTCCTATTATTTGGATAGAAAAATCTTTTAGAAATCTCAAGCACGTAATCACGTTGAAAATGTGTTATTGTTATATTAACAATAAAATACATATTGTGATACATTTTGTGGGCGTGAACATACAGAATAGTTTTTTTTTTATTTATTTTTATTTTTTTTGAATAATATCATAAAATTAAAATAAAAATTTCCTGAATAGTTCGTTAAGAATTTTTCTGTTACTGAATTTGAATTAAAATGAATTTAAAGAAGCGAATTTTATAGCAAAGTGATTTAAAATAGTGACAAAACTGAAAATTTCACGTTTATATCGAAATAATTTCTAGTTTTTAAAATTAGTTTAGAAATTTGATGTTACAGTTAAGTTTTTGTTGAAAAACTTTTATTAATTTTAAATAATGTAATTCTTTTATTGAAAATAAATATAACTAAGTTAGAGTCTATTCTAAGGTTCTATTCTATATTCTATGTTCTACATTCTATATTCTATATTCTATATTCTATATTCTATATTCTATATTCTATATTCTATATTCTATATTCTATATTCTATATTCTATATTCTATATTCTATATTCTATATTCTATATTCTATATTCTATATTCTATATTCTATATTCTATATTCTATATTCTATATTCTATATTCTATATTCTATATTCTATATTCTATATTCTATATTCTATATTCTATATTCTATAATCTATATTTTATATTCTATATTCTATATTCTATATTCTATATTCTATATTCTATATTCTATATTCTATATTCTATATTCTATATTCTATATTCTATATTCTATATTCTATATTCTATATTCTATATTCTATATTTTATATTCTATATTCTATATTCTATATTCTATATTCTATATTCTATATTCTATATTCTATATTCTATATTATATTCTATATTCTATTCTATTCTATTCTAATTCTTTTTTATTTTTTTTAATTATTTTTTATACTATTTCTTCTTTTTCTTTCCTTCACCTTTACATGGCTAAAATTTTGCTAGGCAGTTGGGGAGGGTGCTTATCCCATTATGCCAAAAGACTAATATATATAAAAAATAAAGGTAAAATGTTTATTTTCTTGTTAGTAAAATTAGAAAGAAATAGAATTAAATTCTATTTTACGAACAAGAAAATAAACTTGTTCTCAAGACTGGTAAAGTGTAAAGTTGGATATAATTTAATGCTTTACAAGCGCAGACATATCTTATCCATCAAGAACAATTCAAAACCCATTAAGACGAATATTCGAATAGGATGATCGAATACGTCAAAACTGTAAGAATTCTTGGAATGGAAATAAAGTAGCAGTAATATTAGAGTAGAAAATACTTGATGACGGTCACGACTTGAATACAATTCATTAACGAATACAGCAGTTAGAATGCTTATGCCATTATTTTGGTTTCAATTAAAAAACAATAATTAAAGTAACTAAAACTATGGTAGTGTGGCTTCAAAGATTCAAATGGATACATTTTCTTCCTCAGATCGTATCATCTGCAGAAAATTGTTCACAATCTTTTCGTGGCTTACTATATGGGCTCGACCTGTATCGTTTGCGACCTCTGTGAAATTGGTGAATCAAATGTTAAAACAGCTGCACATCTTTTCAAACAGCCACTCATCTTTTTTGACATATTTAATGTTTTCTCGTATTTTTGAAATAATCTGAGTCTGATTCTGAGGAAGAATGGCAACTTACACTTGACAACTGGACTGGATTTGATAAGTGGACATTTCGCAAAATAGACACTTACCGAAAAGACATTCAGCAAAACAGAAAGTTAGCAAAAGGACATTCAACAACCGGGCACTTAACCTTTGACAACTTTTATTTGAGGAAGCGCCTACATAAAGAAATGAAAGTTGGCAACTGGCCGATTCCTAGTATTATTAGTGTTAAAAAATTATTTGCATATCACCAATATGTAGGGTTTTCGGTAATTGAGAATTCACTTTGAAAAGTGTATTGGTTCAGTTATATTGAAAGTGTATTGCTTCAGTTATATTGAACACCGTTTATTTTATTGTATAAAGGTAAATGGTATTATAGCTACTTTATAAGCTACACACTTTTAAATTTAAAAATTTGAGATTTTTTCTTGCCAATTGTTAATTTTAGACATTACTTTTTTAAGATTTTAATTTAATTTATTTATTCGTCTCAAATAAGTCCAAGTATACCTCGTACAGAGTGTAATTATATTTTTTTTTTCTCAATAAAAGCTTAATTTAAATCTAACCTTCAGTACTTGGTAACTAATCTATTTTACTAAAACTTAAGTTAAACAAAGTACTTTTATACACAAATGGGGGAATAGAGCTTAAAATTGATAACTTAGGCGGAGATATTTTTTCGATTTCCGACTTGACTTTTGCCATAGATTTATAGCTTAACTGAATTAATAAACATTTCGCAAAAAAATACCTCTCCGACTATTGAATCTTAAATTCGATGACAAAAGTTGTCCATTGCGATTTCACCTACGAAAAATTTTACCTTTTATTAATAGGCTGTTCCCAAATTACATAACACAATTTTTTACGATTTTTAATCTCCTTCCTTCCCCTTGTTTACAGATTATAACGAATTGCGATTTATAATGAAAATATTCATACAGTCCGGTCTGAAATAAAAACCAAACAATTATAAACAATGTTTTGTTTTATATATTTCTTCCATACCTTGTTCAGCATCCCATGAAGAAGAAGTAAAGAAATAAATTGACAAAATGGTAATGTTTTTACTTCCTTTAGATTTATTCTCCGTAACAATTTGAATATTTATCAAATCAATGTTCTGTTTATCAATCCATTCATCGTTTTCAAGTTCTTCCTGCAGAGTAATGACAGTCATTAATTCACGCTGTTTTGCATATAGTTTTTTTTTATATATAGATCGATGATGTGTGGTGAATATTTTTGACATAATCGTTTATCATCACTTGAGAAGTAAAGTACATTTAACAACTTGATCATCATATTCAAGAGGTACGTCATTTTGAACTGATGAAGGACAATTATAATCGTACTGTAAAGATTTTTTTGGTTACTCAATTTTTTATAATTTGTTTAATAAAAATAGTGGACAAAAATTTGACACTTCATCACTTTTTCTATTGGTTGCAGTTTTTATTCTAATAGTTTATGTGTAGGTTTGAATAAGTAGAATTGGTGGTGGTTATTTATACCGCTTCATCATAATATAAATGGTTACATAACATTTTGAAAAACACACACCCTAAGCCCTCACCTGACCAATCGTATCTAATCAAAATTTTTAATCCTCCTTCTTACTTCTAAACATGCCCTAAGTTAAATAAATATTAAAACTCTAGGTATGTTTCGCAATTTTATGAAATACCTTAATCGATTTCGGTTATTACACCATCATCAGAAGACTGATAAAGTAAGTAAATAATGCCTTAAGTGTTGTTTTTATTGTAACTAATCCTCCAACTAAAATGTGAAATATTATTCCATCCTTAGATCCTTAAATAGGTAATACCAATATATGAATCAATTTATTTTGAATTACGAGATAGTTTCTTTCTAGTAGAAAATTTATACTTCTAGTACTTTTAGTATAAATTTTCTTCGAGTCTAGTAACGAATGCATTGCAATACTCCGAATTTTCACAATTAATTTTTGATTCTATGAACAAGACATCAAAAATATTCTTTATCAGAAAGGAATGTTTTGTAATACCTACAGGTACAGATTATATTATATCAAACAAATACATAATATTTATTTTAAACCAAATACGAGTGTACAAAATACTTCATTACGATGTACGTTTCGAAAGTATAAAAAAAAACCATTTAAATTAGGTGGATTTCAAATTAAGCTCATTCATTCATTTATCTCTCTCTCTCCCTTTTTCTCTTCATCATACCATTATTCCAAATTTATTCCATCTTATTAAAAAAAAAATAAAAAAAAAAAAAATAAAATTACTTACTAATAATACCTTTGATTCTATTTAGATATTTAGATATGTAGCAAGGTAGCAGAGATGTACCTGATCCATTTGATTCCAATTTGAATCTACTTAACTCTCTATTCTCAATATTCTGATTGAAACATTTTTTGAGATTTTATTTTTATTCAGTTATTCCTTAGTCCTTACATTTCCATATAACTATTATACATAATATATGTTTATGGATGTGTGCAAGGATAAAATAGTAACACAATGTATTTGTCAAAATAAAAAATTGTCATTTTTATCAAATAAGATTCGAATTCAAATTCAGTTGATCGAAAAATAAAATCGAAGTCATTTTAAATGTACGAGTATGTATGTTATGTATTATGTGTACTTTAATCATGTTCATGATTTACAATATATTGATAGAATAGGTATACAATACTGAATAATGTATATATATATATAACTTAGTTTCATTTCTAAGTAAAACTAAAAGTTAAATTAAGGATTTAGTTTTTGATTGAAAATATAGCAAATTGACAATAATGAGAATATCTTTTTATATGATCATTATCTGACAGATATACTGTATTATTATATTATACATATATACTCTGTTCCATTATTCCATTAATAATGAAATTGGTAACTTAAGGAAATTTTTCTTAATTTGATAGGGATTTTTTTTTAAATTTGGAATTTAATAATTATAATGGAATTATATTAAATTAAATTTTTAGTATAATTTTCGTTAGAATTTTGTTATTTTAGATAAAAGGTAGGTAGTAGTAGAGTAAAATATTTGGGAGTGCTTCTAAATCAAAATTTGAAGTTTACAGAACAAATGAAAGAAAATGCATAAGCAAATCAAAATAAGCCGGAAAACTGGATAATACAAATTATTATTCAAATAAATTTTGATATTTTAATGAAAATAGATGCTTGTATCGTTCGTTCGTGAAACAAAAAAAAAACACACACAAAACAGAAAAAACTATTTTTTTAACAATATTTTATTATTATAAAAAAATCAAGCAAACAAAATTTGAAGCTCTCTTCTTATTCCATCAACACAGAGCAAGTAATTATATTGTGTAAGGAGGGGGGAGGGCTAAAAAATCCAGATTTTAATATTTTATATGGATGTGTTAGAGATACCTACAATAGTCATAGGGGGTTTTCATATCTGTATTCCTTTCGTTTCTACCTAACGAAATCCTCGCTTTCACACTATATTTTGTATCAAGTATTCTTTTCTTGAATAAAAGGAGATTACATATTTTTGAAAACGGTGTTGTGTATGGTACAACAAGAAAGGTTTTTGTTTTGTTTTTTTTAATAATGTTACATACTAATAGCACAAATAAATAACATATAGTTATTTATTTGTGCTAATAATATAACATCTTACCATATTATTGTACGAAATCATATTAAATTAAAATTTTCATTTATTCAAAAAAAATTGTATTTGTCTTATTATTGTTTTTACTTATGTACAAAAAAATACATAATCATAAACATATAGTAATAATATTAAAATAGCTAAAAAAAATTTGTTATGTACAATAAGAAATAAGTTAAACCCTTTATTATTTGTACATGCATATGCACCTAAAACAAAAAAATCTAAGCTGAAAACACACCTACATATTTAATTATCGTATATATCCTGTTCCTGTACAAATTCATATTCAAATTTTTATTTATTTTATTATTATTTAATATTTATACTTACATATATGTACAAATAACTATTATACATGCTAGCATAAATACTAAAATATTATCTAAATAGCTAAAATTGTCTTGTAATAAAAAAAAAGAAAAACAAAAAACCTAAAATCCCTTCAAAAAAATTCATAATCATATTTTTTCATTCATTTTTATCATCATTACTTTTTTTCCATACATTTCTTTCAGAACTACGTATCCAACCAAAATTCAAAATAATAAAAAATTCTTCTGCTGATAAAAAAATTCTCAACTTTAATGTTTCTATGTGTTTGTAAAAAAATACCAGAAATAGGATCGATTTGGTATTCATAAAAAAGGCCGAAGCTTTTTTTTTTTGTTTTCCTCTCTACCCTTTTGCCTACAAACTACAAGTGCAGAAAACGAAAGGAATACAGATGTGAAAACCCTCATAAGGCGTCTAACTATAATAGTCATAAGCCGTCATGTGACATCATATGATTTTGTACTCCAATATGACATTTCATTTAACCAACTATAGTAGTAATATGGCCATATCATTTGTTTGCCAATCATATGCCATCATTTATTTATTGAATTTATATTTTTATTTCACTTCTTTTAACTTTTGGTTTTGACGTTCCGATATGATTAGGTATGACAATATTATAGTTAAGGTTATGATTTTGTTATATCATATACAATTATATCGAACATTTAACGAATTATCATATGAATATTATAGCTAGGGCTAATATGAAAATGTTGAAAGGCAAACATTATTCAAGAAATTTGATTATTACAGAAAAATGTATTTATTTTGCAATTTGTAAAATCGAAGGAAATCGGATATTAATTTTTTTATTCATGTTAGAAATGAGCTATTACAGTGATGCTAAATTAAAAAATTCAAGTCAAATAGGATTGGAAAAGTTTATTATAATTTTCTTATTTTTTTACTATCAAATTGATTATAACTTAATACAATAGACCTCAGAAAATAGTTTAACTTCACATGCGTTTTATCATAATGAGGAATGCATAGAAAAATAAGCAGAAAAAAATACCCCCAAAAATATTGCCCGCTGAAGAATCCAAATATTTTTTTATGGTTATAATTGTTATTAGTTTGATTTTCGTTGACGGTTTAACATTATCGTCTACATTTACCTGTCGTTTGTAAAAACAGGATTCCATATATATAAGTAGTGAGGATTTGGGGCGACATCATTTATTTTTAATGGTTTAAACTTTATCGTCTACATTTCTCTGCCGTCTGCAAAAACAGGATTCCATATAAATAAGTAGTGAGGTGTTGGGGACATCCTTCGACTATAAAAAAAAATCGGTTTACACTTTATTTTTAATGGTTGAAACTTTATCGTCTACATTTCTCTGCCGTCTGCAAAAACAGGATTCCATATAAATAAGTAGTGAGGATTTGGGGCGACATCCTTCGACTATAAAAAAAAAATCGGTTTACACTTTATTTTTTATGCTTGAAACTTTATCGTCTACATTTCTCTGCCGTCTGCAAAAACAGGATTACAATAAATAAGTAGTGAGGATTTGGGGCGACATCCTTTGACTATAAAAAAAAATCGTTTTACACTTTATTTTTTATGCTTGAAACTTTATCGTCTACATTTCTCTGCAGTCTGCAAAAACAGGATTACAATAAATAAGTAGAAGGAGATCTATACCTACATCAAAGCCTTGTTTTAGCTAGATTTAAGCAGTCACAAAGATATGTTTGACGTCTTTCTGAGTATTACCCTCATAATTTCGACAGCTTTTATTATTGACAAATCCCAGCCACATTGCTTGTGAAATTTTAAGAAATGAAGATAAAGTTGACGTTGAAAATAGTAACAAATAGCTATTATTGGCATTACACAGTCAAATGAGTTAGATGTAAATATGAATAGCATTATTTCTAGGCCCCAAATTAAAACTGGTCATAATACATATTAAAAATTTTTTTATATGATATACTTTAGGACTTTTGTGGTAGAATCTTGAGGTATTTGGTTTTTCAAGAAAGAAAATAAAGATTGTTTTTTTTTTCCAAAATTTTCTACTTCGAGCTACAATATCTCCATAACGACAGCACCAATCAGCATCAAATAAATGTTAAAATATATTGTATAAAGACTGCTATCTTTCTAGAATATATAACTGACTATATATATATTTAATAGATCAACAAATATAACGGTTTTTATACAAAAACATCAAAACATCAAGAATACTTCAAATATCCTTTTCATCCTTAAAAGATAAGATGCGCTACTAATGATATATATTTTTTTTGTAAGCTAGTAATTCCAGCTATCCTTCGAATATGGTCATTAGGTCCTACGCTGATACAACATCTCTCTCAGAATCCCCGATAGCAGTGGTAACTGTATCAAAGTAATCTAACTTTCCAAAATAAGGAAATGCGAATAATTAGTCTACTTGAAAAAAAAAAATTAGTTAGAGAGAAGCTAATGATTAGTCTAGTAAAGACTAAGGGTGTACATGCATAAGTGTAGATAGAAGGTGTAGTCTTGTACAAGTGTAGAAGTGTATTACTATTGTAAAATTTTCATATTAAAAAATATTCCACAAGACTTGTATAGGTTTTTACTAGACTCAAACCTATTGTAATTTTAGTATTATTGCTATTGCACTTTTCAAGTTTGAAATTTGTAAAGTCAATATATTTGGAAAATTGCTGAGATAAAGACAGAGGTAATTTAAATTGAAACAAAATTTTAATTGAATTATTTTATGAATGTATAGTTACAAGTTAGTGAAAAAGAGAAGGTTGTTTCTCACTTATTCTCATAATTAATTATAAATTAAATTCATATGTAAACAAACCGCTGTCACAATTCTACATCAAAAGTATACAAGGGGGGTTCAAGAAATCGTTTTACAAATCATTGTATATCTGGAGTGGCATTATGTAACTTTGTTTCAAACATTTCGGTCGAAACAAAATGTTGTCGAAACAAAATTTGGATGGCATTACATAATTTGAAACGTTAACTTATTTTGAAACGCTCGAAAAAAAAGTGAAACACTTTACATTATTCCATTTTTGATTTGTTTCGTTAAAATTTCAACAATTACTGCTACTAGATACAAGTAAAAGAAGCTAATAATAATACCAACATTTTTTTTTTTTCTGAAAATTTTTTTTCTTGACAGAAAATCATTATAAATTTACTTAATTTTTCATTTTATTAGAATTTTTATTTCTGTGCGTTTCTAAAATAAATATTCCAATAAAAAATCATGTATTAATTTATTTTTTTTTTTAAACTTACCTACAACTATGACTACGACTTACGTCAACTATTTTTCAATACCCAAAATTTAGTCGTATCAAACGTCAAAAAAGTATAGTTTCAACCTTACACAATACCAAAATATGTCATACCAATTTTGAAGAAACAAAAGATTGAAACTAAATAAAAATGGTCGATACAAAATTATGCAATGCCACCTTTTGAAAAGAGTCGAAACAAAACGACGTTTCAAATTACATAATACCACCCCTGCATCTACTACACTTCCACAACAAATCGTGAAAACGGAAAGATGTGTATTTAGTGAGTAAACCTTTTAGAATATTGTATTATCGAAGAACTTATCCTTCGAAGAAGTTGAAAATTAATGAATAAACAATTAAAATAAAAATTAAATATTAAAAAAAACATCTATTATTATACATAAATAAAAAAACATGTCAAATTATTAAAACAGACATGAAAGTTAGACTTAGACTAAAATAAGGATGTTTTTCATGTTTTTCTTTAATTTTTATTTTTACTTGGTTTCGACTTAATAGTCTAATCTAACCACTATTATTACTATATGGTATAGGCATAAAAATGTATATTTTAATCCTAGTTACTATTTTGATATATTTTTTTCTACAATTCTTTTCTTAAGCACTCGTTTTACTAGACTAACCAAAATACTGCAAAAGTCCATCAAGTTTATTAACAAAATAAAAACAAAAACAAAAATAAGAAATAAAGAGCCACATGAGAATATTTTATCGTAATAAAAGATTAACGTACATTCATTTTATTTTACTTTTCTTCATCTCTACTTATATCGTTCCATCATTGAATATTAATATTTTACTATGAACAACCAACAACAACAACCAGTACTATAATATACATTATAAATTATGAATTATATGTAAGAATATTAAATTTAAAAAAAAAAAAAACAAACAAAAAATAGTCAAAATGTTGAATTTTTTCTAAACTATTCCAAAAATCTACACTTTTAAAAATAACCAGAAAATAAAAAAGAAACAAAAATAAATAAAAATATTCAAGGATATTAAAGAAAGGAAAACAAAATGTTTTCAACTATATTACAAACGTGCTTAGAATTTTTGGCATTCAACAAAAATTATTTTATATGTGTATGATAAATCCTATGCTTTGACATTGTAATACAAATGGTTGTGTTCATAATGTCAGAAATGGTTTTCGTTTTTGTAGATAAAGGAAATAATATATTCAGTCAGAGTTAGAAACCAGAACAGTGATAAAATTTTGAAATTTCTTTTGAACATTTTATTTTGGAAATAAAATGTTAATTTTGAATTATATTATTTTTTTGGTGTTTATTCAAGCATTGCAGTAGTATCTCGTATATACCTTATGATGAGATATGATATTAATATTTACTCCAGTAAATTAATAAGCTACTGTAGCATTCAAATCATATAAAAAAACATTTTCAAAAACACAGAGCCACCAGTTCGAAGATTTCAAAACATTTCGCTTTTGTGAACCAAAATCTCGAATATATGGGACTTTAAATTATCAAAACTATCCACTTTTTATTATGACCGATCAAATGTAAATCATTACTGATTAAATGTAGATCATGACCGTTCCAAATATGTAGATTATGTAGATATGTAGATATGTAGTAATGTAGATATGTAGATGTAGATTACTTTCTGACAAATCAAATGTACAAAAATGAAAATTTTCACATAGATATTACAGGGTTTTTTGGAATTAAATCCCCGAATTGTATTTAAAACATCAATTGATAGAGTTTAGTTATTTGTATTCGAATGAATGTTAACGTAATCGACAATTGTTTTTGTCGATTATATGTTTGGGACAGTATATTTTTTGTGAACATTTTCATTATCTGAATATATGTTACAGTTTAAGCCTGTCATAAGTAACTGGATGACTAGATTATATTCTAATACAAGCCATTTGCTAAATATGTACATTTTAATTAATATCGCGTAATACTTACAATAATGGTAATAATATATTTTTAATATATAAACAGTCAATTTATCAGTCAATTTAATTGTTATTGTTTGTGATCAAATTTTCTATTTTGTTATTAGAATTTTAAAATATTTTTGTTAGTTTCTTTTTTACCTTATCTATTCATTGCATTTTGATATCAACTTTTCCAGTATATCCTTTTATACTAACAGTATTTACTTATTATATTGCTGCCATCTTCCCATACTTTGCATCCAATGCGGATTGTTCCTTTCACTCACGAGTCTTTAAAATACTTGGTCTTTGTTGCTTATAGGGGTCTAATGATACTTTTTCTGCGCGCGCTTTATATCAACCGTGAATTCTTCATTTCACTCCCGTGTTTCTAAAATGTTTGCTTCTTGTTGCTTGTGGGAGTCTTCATGTTGTCTACCATCTTCCCACACTTTACTTACATTCGTCATTGATTCTTCATTTCACTGATGAATTTCTAAATTATTTACTCCTTATTGCTTATAGAGGTCTAATGACCTGTACGTATTTTCAATTTTATTTCTTTATAACTCAAATATTATTTATTTAAGTATATCAAACGGTCTCTTTTTCTTAATTTTCTTATAGACTTAGAAATTTCTCATACAAATGAAAATCCGCGTGTTCCCTACATCAAAAACGAAAATTAATTTATTATAAAAATTCTTTTATTTTCATTTTATTTATTTTTTTTTATAATGAATATGGAATTCACGTTTTATAAAATCTTTAATGTTTTCTAAAAAAAAAAATAATTTTATTTTTTATTATTTTTAGAGAACAAAACAAAGTAAAGAAAAAAAATAAAAAAAAAAAAAAACTGAAAATAGAAAATAGAAATTCACATGTGTCCTGATTTTTCCTTTAGGGTTTTTACTTGCTTTCTTGTCTTCGTCTTCTTCATGTTGTTTTTCTTATTTTTTTTAATAGTATTATCAAGTTAGCTTGATATATTATTAAAAACTTTGTTTTTCTAAAACACATGTTTATTTTTACACGATACGTTGAGAGAATTAAAAACAAAAAATATTTAATTTATTTTGACATAACAACATGGTGGTATGTTTTTTAAAATAAGTAAAATCCAAAAATGTCGTATTACATTTCAAATTCGGCCGTTTTTGATTGTTTTTGCTTGTTGAAAATTAAACAATATTGAGTTTTACAAAAAAAAACGATTGATTGTGCTTCGCAGAGGTTTTAAAATATTTTTCAGCAAACCTATCTTATTGAAATCTTAACTATATCCTTAACCCTTAACTATGAAAAAATGCATTTAGATAAATTAATTTGTTTTGAATTTCCTTACTTAGAGCTGGGTAAAATACAAACACTATACTACTTATTAATTAAAACAAATACAAATAAGGAAACACTCAAATCAAATGGTGTTTTTTATATGGTTACTATCACATGTCTGTATTTCATTTGCCGGTAAGTTTTTACAATTTATGGGTTGGCCCTGTAATCCCAAATACAAAATCTCAAAAGCAAAACTGCCAAATACTAAAATTCCAAAATTCAAAATCTCAAAAATACCAAAACTCCAAAATCCGACTTTAATTCATTCAAGCAAGTATTTTTCAATTAATTATTCAAATATTATAATATTTAACAAGTATTATCATTCGAAGTAACAACAGTTGTACAGTTGTACAGTGCAGTTACTTCTGTATTGAAAGCTTACATAGAAAACATTTTTAAGGTTAGGCATTAGGTAAAGCGAAAATAGGAAATTATTGATACACATAAAATATTGGTATACATGATAACTTGAGTACTCGACTGAAAAATACAGTCAAATGATACTAGGCAAATGATACTACATGATACTACAATGAAATACAGGCATATGGCACGCTCTCTTTTTTTTTACAGTATTTTAAATATTTTTATTCGAAGCTCTGCCTACAACTACATCATCTAATATTGAATGCCAATAATAGAAAACCTTCGATGGTCGGTCATGTGGCGCCGCTTGCCTCTGAAAGTTTATTAAGATTAGTAATATTTAATATTTTTAACGAATTATCAATTTTATTATATAATTTAATTGCCACGTATAAAGTTGTTTGCAGACCAAATTACAATGTTCTTTTGCGACCTATAGTTGAAACTCAATTCTTTCGCTCAATAAAGTAGTAGTATGAATAGCTTCCATATTTATTTTATGTATTAGTAATTATAAGATCTTTAATTAAGAGTATATCATTATCTTTGTGAATATATAATGTATTTTCCGACCAGCGATAATTAAATAAGTTTTTATGGCTCTATTCTGAATTATTTGTATTGCTTCAACATTTTTCTTACAAGAAGTACTCCACAACTTAATGCCGTAGCTTAGATGACTATGCAACAGTGCATAAAATATTGATTTCTTTATTTTATTGGCAATAAATTTGAAATTTTGTAGAAAACATCTGCAATTAACGATAGTTCCTTGCTCAGACGTGATATGTGATAGTTCCATTTTAACTGTTCGTCAATCCAAATGCCAAGGTATTTGATTTCAGACACTTTTTCAATTTCATCATTGAAGATTTTGATGTTAATTAATAGCCCAGTTGAATTTATTAACATAAATTTACTTTTCTTTGGGTTGATTGTTAATTTTTGAGTCATAATGTACTCTTCAAGTTTTTTTATTCCATTGTCCATGGCATTTTCTAATTCGTTATAAAACTCGCGGCATTAAAAATAAGACAAATATCGTCTGCGAAAAGGAATAACTCTGCATTTATGTCTAATTTCTGTAAGTCGTTTAAAAATTATGAAGAACAATGGTCCAAGAATACTTCCCTGAGGTACACCATATCTACCATTTTGCTGAGAATATCTTTTTGATCCAATTTCTACATGTTGTTGCCGATCACTAAGATATGAATTTAACTAATTTTGGATTCAATATCTTTTATCCCAAAACTTTGCATTTTTTTAGTAAAATTGAATGATCAACCGTATCAAACCGCTTTTGTTAGGTCTACAAATAACAACAATACTAAACTTCTTTTATCTTTTAAATTTTGAGCTTGAGTAATCATGTCTGTGACTGCTGTTTCTGAGTTTGATTTTTTCCTGAAGCCTTTTTACAAGAAGACTGTTTTTTTCAAGGAAAGAACATAGTTGAGTATTTATAACACTTTCAATTATTTTGCATAACACTGGAGCTAAGCAAATTGGTTTATAGTTATTAACATCTTTTTTGTTACCTTGCTTAAAAATTGAAATTCCTAGTTGGCTCAAAACAGGTTATGGAAATTCGTTTTTTAATAAAAATTTTTGAATGTGGAACCATATTCCAACAAACGTATTTCCCTAATGCAAGAATATACATACAAAATATGTATCACCATTACTTAAAATATACAAAAGTTGAAGAGTAATAACTACTGATCGAAAGGACATTTTTCTTTCCTCAATCCTCAACTAATCCAAGGTGTATCGTTGTACTGTGTGTAAAGGTATCAGCTTGTGCTTGATAATAAGTATAAAGGTATCGTTTGAAACCGAATATTTGACTTAATTTAACAAACAAAAAATTCAATTTTTCCTTAATTTGGTGAAATAATTCTTTAAAGTCGTGAAGGTTATTGTTTAAACACTATAAGTGGATCAGCTGAAACATTTGAATGGCTGGTTATATTTTTTTATAATAATTTTGACGACATTACAACGACTTTCTCTTGGACTGATATTCATTGAAGTCATTTTGTTCTACAACATTTTAATCAAGGTGCGTTGAGCTAGTGACCGTAATAACTATATTTTGAAAATTATTCATTTCAATATTTTATTATTTTATTGTTCTCCAAGGATTCGATGTCAATATATAGGTATACATTTTATGGATAGCTTTATAAGTTGTTATATATTAAATATTTTTTTTTCTATTATTAATTTAAAAAAAAAAAATTTATTTATTTAATTCTTATGATATTTAATAGTTTATTGAATATAAAATGTCTGAAATTTAGTAAACAACAATAATAATTAGGAACTTGCTTATTGTTTGAAATTAATCCTTTTTTTTTAAATGAAAAATTTTCATTTGTATAATGAAAAAAAAAATGTCTGTTGAAGTAAAAAAGGTTTAATTGAAATAGGAGAAATATGTATCTCTATATAATGTTTTTTTTTTTTTTTATATAAACAGGGTAGTTTATTATAATAATAATATAATTATTATTTATTTATATAACTCTTCAATTTATTTTCGTATATTCCATTATTAGTAAATAATATTCATTTTGTACATTTTTTTTTGTTTTTTAAATCAATTAAACTCAATTAAAATTTTACGATAAATATAGAATTGCCTCACTCACAAACAAAATTGAATTTGAATTATTTATTAATAAATAATATTATAAAATATAAACAAATATCAAAATCATTTATAAATAAATTTAAAAATGTTGTTTATATAATTTTTATTTTAAAAATATATAAAACAAAAAATATATAAATTTAAGAGCTCAATTATATGAAAAGGATATCAATTTTTATTTGAAATGAGTTTATTATTCAAAGAGCTATTTCATTTAAATTTTCAATAACAACTACTATCTACTATATACATACTCGTATATATTTAATCTAAATAAATATTTTCATATAATCAAATTGTAAAAAAAAATTGTTTTTTTTTTTTTTGTTTTTTAATACTCCTATCGTTATAATTTGAATATCATTCAACATAGATGGTTTCCATTAATTTATGATTTTGTTTAATTTTTTTCTGTTTCCAAATTTGCTTTGTTTATGTTGATTTGTTTGTCAGTATATTATAATATGTATATGTAGTATATATGATAATGTTTATAGACTGAAGTTAATTAAAAAATATTAATAGGAAAATAATGAAAATCGAGTTGGATCTGAAAAAATTTACATAAATAAACAAACCGAAAATAAAAAATATTCTGCATTATTTAGAGTTATTCAATTGTAATTTGTATGATACTTGTTGAACTAAAATCTCATTAAATTTGTGGTTTTTAATTTTATTTTTTTTTTTCACTAAAACAATCCCTTTCGGAATTAATTTAAATCTCCGGGTGGAAGTTATAAGAGATCTGGATACATGTTTGATATAGATTGTATACTGTAGCGGTAATATAGCGGAAACCATTAGGCCATTTAAGAAATGTGGAAAAAGCTGGTAAGATATAGGGTAAAATCATTCTGGCGGAAGCTTGTCAACTGGTTAAAGCTTACCTGAAATTGACTGATACTTACTGATACTGACTGATAGAGACTGATACAGAATAAAGTCAGATATATGAAATATTTGGAGAAGTGCAATGCTTCTGAGGGAAATTATAAAGTAAAAAATAAAAATATGTATAGTAAATATTAGATGCGCAGTACAGTAAATACTATATAGGTGTGTGGTTCGGTAAAAAATTGAAGAAGAATGAAATTAAAAGAGATTTAATTGTTCAAGTTTACAGAAAAAAATTAGGTATTTTACTCGCTGAGATTAGTTTAAAATTTTAAAAATTAATGTGAATTAAAATTCGATTTTATATGCTTCCATCAGTAGCCGACGTAAAATGAGGATTGCGAAATAAATCTGAATTATTTCGTATTACGTATATCACAAATAACATCGACAGCTCATTTATATAATTCAAATTAATCTACGGCTTCTTAATAATTGCACGGCGTAATTTTGTTTATCATTGACAATTGAAAAGTAAGACCCATGGCTGTTGTATTTGATATTTAATGAGAAATGAGTCGAATTGAAATAAGGTAGTGTTAATCCATCGTGGTTTCATTTCACATTCAACATAATATCCGTCTTGATCATAGCCATAGAATCCCATGAACAACAAAATACTGAAATACATACAACAAAATTTTGAACTATTAGGGCATATTTGGGAATTAGATGTTATATATTAGGTTGTGCTTTCTTCACCAGTGCTATGCCTTTAGTTTAAACAGCTAATTCGACGATTTGAAATTATACAAGACAGTCCCTTTCACCGTACCAATTTCTTTGAGAAAATAGGTGGCATTAAAGCCACTTATTTAGGAATTTACATCTATATACATGTATCGTAGTTGTTGTTTATCTTAATAAACAATAAACTAGGTGCTATTAAAATACAAAATAAAAAAAAATTGTTTCCATTAACTTGTATAAGAAATATAGTTAAGACTTGGATTATATAACAATTATTTGATATACATAAATATGTATATGAACTTATTGTTTTTTATTAGCAAGTACTTTGAATTTGTATAGAATCAACAGAAAAAAGCTGTTTTGATTCTTTTCATATTGTATCATGGTGCCATTTAAGTCTTCTTTGTAAATTTATTTCTCTTGGCTAGTTTTATTTATCATTGTAGTATTGTGTTGTTCCGTTTTAGTGGTATTAGTTTCTGTGGTGTTGGTGTACGATTGTAAGATCATTAAATTCTGTCTCGTTCTTTAGTTTGTTCGTTTATATTATCTACTAGCAAAGTCACCCAACGTCATTCGGGTACAGCACAAAATATATAAAAGTTCAAATTGTTAAATATGCCAATGACTTGCTTTAATGATTCGGTCAAATTAAAGCTTCTTTATACACAATATTTTTTGTTTTATTTCCTCGAGTTAAAATAAAAATATTTTTTCTCGTTACTTACTCTCGAGCAAGTTACATAAAATTGACCATGAGAGAAGCATTGCTCTATTAAGTCAATTCCTGCCACACTTAAAGTTTGCCCTTGTGCTTTATTCGTGGTAATAACAAAGCATATTTTTATGGTAAATTGAATCTGTTTTAAATTGGAAAGGGTAGTCAGATGGAATTAATGGTTCAATTGCGTCATTTGTGTCATTTACGTCAATTGCGTCAGTTGCGTCCTTTGCGTCATTTGCGTCAATTGCGTATATATTAATATACAAATTGTATCATAGATACATTGTATATATTACGAAATACCAAAGCAAGGTACAAAAAAAAAAAAAAAGTTATAAAAAATATGTTTTGAATTTGGTCATCATATGCACACAAACACACAGTGACGTCATGAAAAAAAAGAAAATCTAAAATAACTCCCTTCCCTGATAAATTTTTGGAGCTTTTCGATATTTCCCTATATAACGACCCAAATCCCTACCATTGTGAAAAATTTCAATTCTCCAGGTCAACTGGAAGTATACTTTCTGGGCATAAACATACATTAAATTTTATATATAGTATAGATTGTAACATATGTTGTATACATTGTTATTGTGTTTATGTATAATCTTGGCTATTGTAAAGTTGGCTTCTGTTCTTATTGCTTTAGTTAATATTGCATTTCCAATATATTTTCAACTGAATTATTTTTTGTAGATATCTCTCAATTATTATTGTTATTACAAAATGTTTTAGAACTTTGTTGCAACTCATCTTAGTAGTAAAGTAGTAACGTTCCATTATGCTGTGTAAACTAACTATTTTTACACATTTTTGCACACAGCTCCTCTACCTCTTGTTAATTGTGTAGAAACAATGGTTAGTATACCGATCTATTTTTCGCTGGGTGCTGAATAATTGTTTAGCTGTTTTAAAAAATGAAGTAGAAATGCATATTCATAATTTGATATTTTATTCTGTTATCGAAATCAAAAGCCTATTCTATTCTTTTACTTACTTGTTTTGCTACGTAATACATTGCAAATATTATAACTTTTTTATATTAAAATTACTTTTTTGATAAATAAATTTCCAAAACAAAAACAAACTAACGTCAAAGTAGAATAAGACAAACTATAATTTTCAAAATGTGTTTAGGTTATGTTTTGCTCATGAGCAATGAGTGCATGAGCATAAATGAGCGTTCTTTTAATAATTTACTCATGAGTAGTTTACACAGCTTAATGGAACGTATCCATTTTGATCTCTGATTTAAAAAAAATTTGTATAAGAGCAAGAGTATAAGAAACGTAGTTTATTTATTATAGGTATATTCCGTTATGAACTCTCTGCTTCACTTAGACTTTAAAATTTAATGATCTTGCAAACTACATCATAGACATCATAATTTAATTTTATTTATCTATAGTAAAAAAAATTGAAAATTTGTTAAAAATGAGAGCATGTCATATGCCTGTTTTTGTTTACCAGTAGTATCATTTGCCTGAATTTCATTTGCCTGCATTTTATTTGCCTGCTTTTCATTTGATTTGATAAATATTCATAATAAAAATTTCCTGTAGCAAGCCTTTATCAATTAACGCATACCAGTCAACGGATACTACATCTTCTAGGTGGTGACTGGTGGAAAGTGCCAAATCTAAGAAATTGATCCGCCTCCATCAAAAATAGGTCCGGGTCCCATTTCACAAATCCCTCGATTTTTTTTCTTTTTTTTTAACTATTCTTTAGTACAATGTAAACAAGAGGTCCGTCGGCCCGGAAGTCGGGTAAGCGAGCAGACAAATGAAATTTCGGGCAAATGAAATTCAGTCAAATGAAATATAGGCATATGATAGTAACCCGTTAAAAATTAATATTATATAGCTTATACCGCTAACTCAAAAATTTTACTTCAACATGATCTAATAACCACTGAAGCTTTGTCTTATTTCTAGTTCATTATTTCTTATTCGTATTTCGAATTCGTTTGATGCTATCGACCTGTAAAATATATTTGTTATATTTACTCAACTAAAATTAGAATTTAACTCTTCTCTTTAAAAAAAAAATGTATTTTCCTACCAAATTTGTTCAGTTCATTATCAGGATACAGGCATTTATATTAGTTACTTTGTTGTGTAATATAAAATTGATTAAATACGTAAATTTTTAGTTCTAAAATTAAAAATAAATATAGATTTGTAAAAAGTAAATAATATTTTGATAATTTCTGCTCAGTTTGTTTATTTTTTTATATATTTACTAATTTTTTTGTTTTTCATTTCTTTCAGATTTATTAATAGAAATGTTAGGAGTTTTAGCAAGTTATAGTATAACAGTTAAGGAACTTAAGTTGTTATTTGGAACTATGAAGGCTGTCAATGGAAAATGGGTATGTATATTGAATTATATTTAAATATATTATATGACATATCAACACTTTAGAAATAAATACTCGTATCTCCATTTTATCGCAAAATTAAATTCCGGATTAATATGTACGTAACTTTGGATTAAATACAGAAAAATCAAGTATATTCAGGCTTAGAATCGGGTTTAAATCAATTAATCTAATTTTAATGTCTTTTTAATATTTTATAGACATAAAACTAAACTAATAATAATAAAATAATAGTATAAAAAACTACATTCATTTTTAAATTAATAAATTATATAGCAAGAGCTTTGTTTAGTCTTTATAACTCACATATGGTTTTTTTTCTAATTTACATATGAGTTATGAAATTATTTAAATTCAAAAAGGAGTTGTCTAACTAGTTTTAATACAATAGCACATACTGATTAGTTCAGTAGTGTTGAATGAACGAAAGGCTCCTTCAATAGAAACGAGTGAATGAATGAAACGAAATTAAGTGAACTTTTTTTTTTCAATCAAAAATTCCTAAAAGGTTGAAATATATATCAATTCTACAATTTTTTGTTTTTTTCGACATACCAATTTTTTTAATCTACGATGCGATGATTTCAGTTCACCCTGTATAATAAAAATTTTTTTTATTGAATATACCTTTTGTGTTTTAATTCATTTATTTAGGAAATATAATATCCCTTAAAATATAAATATAAATGTTTATAACTCTGAAGAAGTAACTAGCTTTATGTATATCTAGGTTCTTATTCATTTATCAATAGCATATAATATATAAAGCATATATTTTTGATAGAATTGAATATGTAATTAATGAAAAAATTTAATTAGCACCAGAACTGATTTTAAGTCGAATATTAAACAGAACAATTATATTAAGAATGTATAAAACCATAACTCAATCGGTTTAAAATGTAGTTGCCAAATTTACATTCAATTACAATTAATGTCGAACATATTATATTAAACATATTTAAAAAATTAATTCTAGTAAATATATTTGGTCCCAAAATTAATGATTTTAATGCAAGTACTTAACAAGGCCTACTAAATTTTGTAATTTCGTATAATTACACTGAAAGTAGAATAGAAACTGGAGTTGGACTAGTCCAAACTGTTTTATCGATGGCTTAGCTTAATTGACGGGATCATTTTATTTTTCAGAAGACCGCCTAATGTTTTTAATTATTCTATATTGATTCGGTATCCAAAATGTATTCAATCTATTTCAATCAATCAATTCAATCAATTCTATTCAATCTATTTAAAAAAACTGAACAATTTCAAAATGCTTTGGCATTTCTAAGTGCTGTAGCGATTTTTAATTGGAAATAAGATATTTCAGAGAATTGAACTAGAAAGTAAGAAAAAAAATTAAAATCTTGTACATTCAATAAAAAATATTTAAAAGTTTTTGTGTACATAAAATAATGTATGTAACAATTATGTGTGAAACAAAACATTTTCTGTGTTTGATCAACCAATTCGGAATCGAATGATATTTTTTCTTAAGTGTGTATATTATGTATTATATAAATTTATTAAATACTATTTTCTAACTTATAATTTTTTTATTTTTATAGCCAAGACATTCGGCCAAATTGTTAAATGTTCTTAGACAAATGCCACATCGAAATGGTCCCGATGTATTTTTTAGTTTTCCAGGAAGAAAAGGATCGGTAAGTTTTATATTTATTTTAATTTATATATCTAGATATATTTTTTTATACATGTATACATATAATATTAATCTATTTACACAAAAATATAAAAGAAATAAATTCAAAATGTCCTTTAAAATAAATTAACGTATGTTTAAGTAATCAGCTTACGTTCGTTCTAGTCTCTTTCAGTCAATATTAAGACTTCACTGTGGTAGGAATAAAATAAAATTTTATATTTAAACGTGATTAGATGATTAATCTTTTAACAAATCGTGTTGTTATGAATTGTGGGGCTTAAGATTGCTGTTGCTAAGTAATTATAATATATGGATTCTGATTCAAACATTTGATCTCTATGTAGAAAACACCACTTTTTAATGTTTTTAATGAAAAAGGTTGATGTATTGGGTAAAGGACGATCTCATTAAATTTTTTGCAGTAAATAATATAAAAGAGGTTCAGACTAATGTTCAAAAACAATTTAACATTACCGGAGACTATTTATTTTTATTTTTTTATTTATTTATTTATTATTTTTTTTTTTATTTCATTGTTTAATTAATATATAATAACTGTTCTATAGACAAGCGGTTTTTAATATATGTAAAAAAAAAAAAATATACACAAAATAATTAAGGTGATATTTAAAAAAATTTAAGAGAATAAATAAAAAAAATACAAATTAACATAATTTATAATTTACACAATTAACAAAATTAACAAATTTAAGTAAGTAATTATTTTAATATAATCATAAGAACAAAAGAAAAAGAGAAACTTATAAAATTGTATTCAAAAATAAAGTTAGAGAGTAAAATATCAATTAAACTTATAATTATATATTAAGAATTATAAAATAACGAAAAGAAAAGTGTTCTACAAAAGTAAAATATTATATACTAAATTAAGCAAACAATAAAAAAAAAAGTTAAAAACACTCTATGCAAAAAGCATGCAGTAGCGAGTGTAGTTACAAAAAAATATTTGACCAAAAATAAAAATAGAACAATAATAACGAATAAAAACCGATAATAAGAGCTTATAGCCCTATTAAAAATAACTAAAAATAAAAACCAATATCTTATAAAAAAAACAATTAAGTTTAAGTAAATACAAAAATTTACGTAACTATGCGTACTAAGTCATTTACTTGATAATGATTGAAATAAAAAAGCCAGAGTTTAACCAAACTGAGTAATTTAGAACCATAACAATTGCTAGTTAAAGGTGGAGGTAATAAATTATAAAGCCGAGGTGCAATTGCTAAAAATGAGCGTAAAAATGATGTACATTATGAGGGGGTATGATAGCTAATCTTCTGTTGTTGATTCTCAGATTATATATTTCAGAATACCGTAAGTAACCACTTCTATTAAAGAATACTTTGAGGACTCGGAAGTAAAAAAGATGCTTCAGAGGTAAAATATGCAAACATTGAAATAAAGGGAAGCTGCTTTCCCTACGATGTTTTTTTAAAATTAGTCTGATAACACACTTTTGTTGTATTAACAAAGGTTTAAGATAATTATTAAACGTACCACCCCAATTAACAATTCCATAATGTAATTTAGAATTAAATAAACCATAGTATACAGACGTAAGCAGTTTAGAAGAACAGAAGGTGATAAAACTTGCTTAAGGTGATAAAACTGTCTAACAACTAAATGAAAATACTTACTCAAAATTCGTGTATGAATTGACCAATCTAACTTAGAGTCTATTGTAACACCTAAATATTTGAAGGAATCAACACAATCAACTTTAAAACAACCTGCGGAACAGTTACACATTTCGTTAAAATTACATAATTTCTGAGTAAGGAGTAAAGTATTGTAAAGTATGGTTACTGAAAATGAACATTATACAAATGTGAAGCGATATTATTTGGCAACACAGTAGACAAAGTTGAACATAATAATAAAAGAAAAAATTTTAAATTAAGGCTCTAAATAATATAAAAATCAATAAAAAAAAAATGGTTAAATACATAAGTGCATACATATACCTTCATCAAAATCTGAATTTTATTTTCCAACTTCAAGACAAAGCAGTGGAAAAAGGCACAACATCTTTTAAGGCTTGTAAAAAAATATTTTACAATAAAACTATAAATAATAGAGTAAAAATCTTAGCTTATCAGAGCCTTATTAAGCCTATTATTTTATATGTTGGATCAATTTAGTTGGATTTTAGCGCAAGCCAAATGAAAGAAATCAGGAAATTTTACAGAAAATTTATAAGTCTACATAGAAAATCATAAACGGACTACAAGCATTTTTACTTCAATAAATGATTGTACCGAAAAGCAGAATTACAACATTTGATACTTTTTTAATAATTTTGAGAGATCTCTTAACGCATTAGCAAAAGGTTTAATATCCTATATATATTACCATAATGAGAAATATATTAATATTGCTTCTGAAAATTTTATTTATCTTGACTCTAAAGGGTATATTCAAAACAACAAAAATGTCCCTCTATTATATCACTATAATAGAAGAGCTACATGCAAATGTAGAGAGTTAAACCCTCAGTATATTGATATTAATCTATAAAAATATAAAAATATAACACGTTAATCCTGAAAAGGATGTACAATTATCAACAAGTATTGATGGTTGAATAGTTCATGAAAATAAAATAGTTTAATATATAAATAAAAGAGGTTTATATGAAGTTAGTTAGTGTTTGGAGTATTGTTTTCTAGTATAATTTCAAGGTCATTTTATTTAATAAAAAAAAGTGTACAACTTCTTTTGGTTTTTATAAAAATTTTCCAAAATAATAAAAAAATCATAATAAAAATTTGTTTGTTATAAAAAAACAATTAATATAATAATAATAGTGTACGTAAATAATATTCTATAGAAAAAACTATACAAATTAAATAACTAATAAGAAATTAGTTCTAAGTAAATTACTGTTACTAATTAATTAACTGTTTTTTTTAATTGTTAATAAACTAAAACAAGAAATTGAAAAAAAGGGTAAAGCTAAAAAGTTGAATATTAACAAAGCTTATAGAACCAACCACACAACATCAACTACAAACCGAAAACCAGAATTTGAACAAAATTTGATAAGTGTGTGCATTGAACTTATATGCTAAAACGATATATTTTCTATCCATTCAGGCATCTATTCAGGCCCTAAAAAAATCCTACCTAATTATCTCCTTCTATTTAAATACCTACATTATTCATAGGTCCTTACTTGATTAAGTCGACAA